>JAADXN010000282.1:0-30641 GCA_023337875.1 Pythium apleroticum | reverse complement strand
TAACCCCGACAGGATCGCGTGCGAAATCGTTCCTGACGCGTGGTTGTGATTGATGACTTGGCGGAAGAACTCGATCAATAGTTTGGGATCCAAGATCACGGTGGTCTGCAGCTTCGTGTCGTCCAGATCTTCGTACCACAGAATGTCAACGCAGTCGCGAAGGCTTCGAAGGATGTCCTTTGCTATCTTCTCCGTCAGACCAGAGACTTCTGAACGGAGCTGCTGGATCAACCGGTCGACATTCACAAAAGTGTCTTGGATTCTGCGATGAATGGGTAGTTTCTCCGCAGCGTCTTTCCTTCTCAGAAGCGCTTCAAGCACGAGCATGTGCATCTCTGGAGTGTCGTAGCCTTTGCCACTTTCAATGATCATCCCTTCAATCTCTTGTCTCGCTTCCTGGATGGAAACTCCAGTCGTCGCAGTGGCCTCGATGATCTCGACGGTCGATTGGTAGCTTTTCTCGAGCCGGCGGTCCCACAAATGAGTGATGGGAGAGGCAATTTGGTCGTCGGTAACGCCCAGCCAACCTTGGTTGCGTTTGGGCAGTGGCTTCAAGTCTCGGACGACCACCATGACGCGCTCGAGCATCATCTTCACATGGCTTAACACCTCCTGCTTGTCCACGCCTGGGCCACTGGAGACTGTGTCTTCTTTCGTGCAGACGAACATGAACTCAGCGTCGGGCTGGCGCGCCAACACAATGCGGATCCAAGCCAACACAGTGCGGTCGACGTACTCGTTCATCAGGTGCTGAAGCTTGGCGTCGTCTTGAGTGAGCATCTCAGACGTGAGCAGTGCGATGCTGTAGGCGTTCAGATCCACCGCGATCAGGAACAGCGTGCGTCTCGTGAAGAACAGCGAGTGCATGATCTGGTACACGTCCTGGCCTGCAAAGTCGGAGAAGCGAACTTCATGAAGTCTTGACTGCGTGGCTCGTGTCCGCGTTGACTCAGCAAACCGGAGCGTGAAGTAGTCGATGCCAACTGTGCGATCACCCAAGCTCTCCAGACAAACGTCCTTCTCAATCAGCGACTTGATCAAGCTCGTCTTGCCAGCCGTGCTAGGCCCCACCACACAGATCGTGCGACGGCAGACGATCTGGTGAGAGGCCTTGAGTGCCTGGGCAAACGTCTGAGTGGCTTCCAAACCCCTCTCGACTTCTTCACTTGGGATATTACTGAGGGGAATGCCGAGCCGTCGCTCGTCCATCCAGAGAAAGACAGCATAGCGAAGGGCTGGCCCGACTTGTCGCCACCGCTCAGTATCATCTTCATCGACTGTTACAAGCCCGCCAAAGTTGCCGGTCAGTGCGTCGTCGCACTTGGCATCCCACACGTCGCCGTGTAGAATGAGATCCTGGATGATCGGAAAAGCCTCTTTGTCTCGTCGAAAAAATCCCCACAGTGCGTAGTGAAGTGGCCGCTGCCCGCCCTGTCGAAAAAACGAACTTGAGATCTCCCCGAACGCAGCATCCACAAACGACAGCACGTACTCTGTCCAGGACTTCGATGCTTGCCCCAGCTCGGAGAAGAAGAATCACCATGTACTCATCGCAAAGGGAACACGCGAAGTGGAGCGACGTCCATCCGCCCTAAAAAAAAACGAAGAGCCCGTCAGTCAAAGCAAGAAGCGCATCATGCTATGGTCTGGACACTGACAAAGTCAAGGGCGTCGATATCGTCCCCCTTCAAGCACAACAGAGTCACGCGCTTATTGAACATTTCGACGTGGACAACACGTTCCCCATGCTACGTCCACAGTGCGTGGGTCAGTGGACAGTTGTTGTTCTGTCGCAATATTATCACGGGACCGCACCTCCATGATAGTGGCATAGTCGGCACCTTCGTTACCTAAATGAAAATCGACGAGCTCGATCTGCTCGTAGTAGGAATTGTAGGAACCGGCGGACGCTCGACGGGCCTGATCGCCACAGACGACCCAAGTCAACGACTACCCCCACCCACAGAGCTATCCGCCAGCGCACTGCATCATTACCAGGCACTGCATCATTACCAGCACTGCCCCGTGGGCATTCCGCACTTCCAGACCCCCTGACTTCAGGAGACGGCGCACAGCGACCAGGTCGCCCTCTCTGCATGCGTCGACGAGCTTCTGCTGGTGAATGGCGCTCTGCTGGCGGCTACGGGGAGAGGGAGGCAGCGGCAGCGGCTTGGTCCGACTCTGGTTCGGTCCCATGACACGGCGTCGATCAAGAAGTGATGAACCTGTGAATTCCTCTACGCTCCCATCTCGGAATATAGGAAATGAGAGGATCACTTGGCTCCATCTCCTCTTCAACACCAGTTGACCACTGAATCTCCTCGTCCCGCGTCCCCCTCCGACGAATGCACGCCGTGTCGGCGCCGCACGTCTCGTCCGTCTCGAGTCTAGTTACAAACCCACGAAGATACGGACGTGTGCCAAGAGGCGTTCTACGTAGTGTTGATGTGTAGATGTGAAAGCAGATTCCAGGGCACATGGACAATCACACTGCTGCGTCCGCTGAAGGATATGGATTCTATTGTTGCGTTGCCGATTCAGAGCGTTTCTTTCGCGTGGAGCCAGGACTCCATTCGCCTCTACTGGGGTCGCCTACACGCCCATGGCGCTTTGAACCTGTACTGTATGAAAAAAAAGCATGCCATCGGCGAGCTTGTCGGGACGAGACCGGTGGCATCCTCGTTCGTGGCTTCAAGCGCCTCTACTGCTTGAGCGTGTACAGCAAGTCTCGGTCCTGCGTCGTGCCGACCATGAATACGTGCTCGCCCGTCTCCTCGAACCCGTACTTGGCGTAGAACTTCTGCGCCTTGATGTTGTTTTCCCACACGCCGAGCCACACGATCGGTCGGGTCTTCTGCTTCACGATCTCCATCACGTGGTTCATCAGCACAGCCCCAGCGCCCTTGCCGTGGAACGGCTTGTCCACGTATACGCGCTTCACCTCGAGGTAATCCTCTGCGGGGCGGCCGACGTCGCCAGTGCGGATGTTGTGGTCGTTCAGCATGGCATAACCCGCCGGAGTTTCATCGTTTCCGTCCGCGAAAAGCAGCACCGTGTACTTCTTCGGGTCCTGCAGTTCCTTGCGCATCGTATCGACGTTGTAGGCTTCGTTGAGGTAGTTCTGGAGGTCCTCAGTCGAGTAGAGATGGCCGAACGTGTCGACGAAAGTGCGGGTGGCGATGGCGCCAAGCGTTGCGGCGTCTTCCGGCGTGGCGACGCGTAGGGAGTAGGAGACAGAGGAGGCCATGGCTGTGAGGTGGTGTTGCGGACAGTGGCGCTAGATGGGGAATGCCAATGCAGGACGGAAGCGCCGCTGCCAAGGATCCACCGTGTCTTCCTTGTTGATGCCAATGGAGCTCTTCATCTCATCGGCTGATGGGATGGCAAATCCAGGTGGTGTTGGCGCCTTGTTTTTTACAGTTTTGACAGGATGAATAAAACAGCAATCACTCTTGATCGCCGGAAAGAACAGACCCGCCAACGGGTCGCGTCGCCCACCCTCAAGTCGCAACCACTAGCGGCATCTTGAAAGGGCATGGCGCCAACGGAACTCAAGCAAGGGTGCAGCCCTTGTCAACCGCGATTATCAGGCCGCGAGTGAGACCTCGATACTTCCATCCATCGTGGTCCCAACTTCCAGAACAGTCGCGCGTCTCTTCGTGGGAATCGACCATTGATCGATCGAGCTGATCTCCACGCCGTCTGCAGCTTCCACATCGATATCTCGACCTTCGTGGCAATCCGTTGAGGCCAGTTGCTTCTGCAGGGGGCTCCAACATCCAACAAAACCTGCGGTGTTGAAGAAGCGATCTGGTGAGAACAAGTGCCAACATAAGCAAATCAAACAGGCAACGCCAACTCGCTGCAATCGCCAACACAACTCGGAATCGCCAACGCCAACTTTTTTCCAACGAATCGCCAAGTAGGGCGGAAAAGTTGCTTCAACTCGGAAGAAGGAAAGCGAAGGAAGCAAGGGCAACTACTGTAGCGACGTCTTCGCGTCTCCATGACAGCAAGCAGCGCGAGCTCCAAGGCCAAGGCCAAGTTCTCCAGTCGCAACCTCAGCGCTGTGTACAAGGCGCCGGTGCTGCGTGGCGTGGAGCTGAGTGCGAATGGCGTGAGCAGCAGTGGATTAAACCGCATGCTCGTGTTGAAGGCACCGGTGAGAGGCGGCGTGCAGGCAACGACGAAGGCCAACGCTGTGGCAGCGCCCACGCCGATCAACACGCCGAGTCTGCGTAAGGAAAACAACGGCCAGGACGTGAATGTGAGTCTGGTCCCGACGGGGAAGAATGGTGGATGGGGTGTGGGAAGCGACGGATCTGTGGAAAGAGAAGACGCGAATGCAAGGCAAGCGGAGATGCAGCCGACAGCCGGAGCGGCGCCACAGCCCATGCCGTACCACGCGAACGCCGCGGCTGCGAATGCGTGGAACGGCGGTGTGGCGTCGCTATCAAGAACCTCGTCGTCGTCCAGTGGTGGTGGAGCTGCAGCTGTGTTGCCCATAGGAATTGGCAGTGCCACGAGCGGACGGTGGGGTGATGATGCAGTGGAAGAAGACCTCATACAGGCCGAAATGCACCGTCAAATGGAGAGAACAGGAGAGTTTCCAGAGCTACCGGACCACCACAATGCAAATGGACACGTGCAGATGCGATTCCACGAGCACAACTATCCACAGCAGCACTCAGGATACGCGCAGGACGCACGTTTTCAGCATTCGCGTGCGGCGTACCGCCGTGAGGAGCAGTATTACGACCACCATCGTCCAGTTTCCGAGCAACCGCGGTTTGAGTTTGGGCCGCCGCATGAGTTTGAACGTGCACGTCACCACAGATACGAAGAACGGGGCGACACGTATCGAGAGGCAGTGTACCATCAGCGACCTTCGCAAGATTACGTGGAAGAACGCGGGCATCGAGGCTTTTACCAGAGCAACCAAGACGCTCGATACGACAACTTCAGCCGTGGTGGTCCTAGAGCGGAGTACGATCGACACAACAGCGGTGGCTCGCAGCACCCTGACGATCACCGCTATCATGCGCACCAAAACTACGACGCGCGCAACAGCAACAGAGGGCCAGAGGAATACTACCAAGCTGGTCAGGCATACGGTGGCTACGGTCCGCGGTACTATCGTGAAAATCCAAGCAGACCTCATGAGGTTAGTGATCACGCGTCTCGGGCAGACTTCCAGGAACCAAGCATGAGAGCCGATTCTTACGGTGAGGGCGATAACCAAGCTGATCACAGTAAGCCAGAGACTCGATCCAGTCGACCGAATTCAGCAACAGCGTGGAGGACGCCTTCGCCAGCTCAAGAGCACGCTTCTGCGCCTGCAAGTGTGTGGAGGATGAGCGAGTCAGAAGTAGGATCATCCAAGCAGATCCATGAGTACCAGCGGGCTGTTGGCAGTGCGCAGCAGTATCCACGACCGATTCCTCGCCCTTCACCCGAGGCAGTTCAGGATACAACCAATGTCTCATCTTCACGTCAAATCCGCATCCTCAAACGGAATGGTCCACGCATGCTGTTTGACCCGAAGAGTGGCACGATGGTCGAAGTTGAAGAGACAGTCTCTTCACGCCGCTCAAATACCTCCAGCCCAGCTCCACGCGATGCCCCACTGGTCAAGAACGAGCTTGCTGTGGAATCACCTGCTGAACCGCCCGTCGTTGGTGAAGTGGAACAAAGACGTACGCGTACTTCGATAGAGACCGTCCAAGACAAAGTCTCAGCTGTCACCGAGAGTCCTGTGGCGTCGGATCAGTCTATCCAGAAAGAGCGCGTCTCTCCGAGTGAAAATCTCAACGGTCGAAAGGCACGTACACGATCAAAACCAAGCGAACTCAGAAAGAAGCGGGTCGCATTAGGTGGGAAGATGAAGAGGGTTGTTGTTGCCTACCGTCCAGTGCCGCAACTCTCACAAGAAAACGGGATGGTTGAGCCGCTGCAGTCGAAGTCTACGACCGGCGAATCGGTGCAAGAGAGCAGTTCGCAGCTGCAGCAAATCGAAAAGCCGACGAGGCGCAAGGTGCGTGAAGCAAGAGCCAAAGTGAACGAGAAGCCATCATCAGCGTCCGGAAAATCCAAGAATGTGGTTGAGGAGAAGAATGTCCAGTCGAAAGTGAGTGACGAAGTGACCAAAGACTGGAGCCGAGTCACGCTGGTTGCCAGAGCGAAGGGGCCTCGATCTTCTCAAAAGAGAGCCGGTGAGCACACGAAAACGAAGTCCACTTCTACCGCTCTTGTCAAGTCGAATGCAACGACTCGATTCGATGAGCTGAAAGTGTTCTCAGCTGGTGCTGGCGTGGTGTTTGTCGACGAAGATCAATCAGCACAAGATCAATTCGAAGACGAAGACGCGACCTTTACCACGGTCAAGTCCAGAAGAGCGATCCTTCTCGAGAGAAAACGAGAACGCGAGCAACTGGCTGCTGCCTTGAGTGGCTTCCACGAGCGCGGTGGCACAAAACGCATGGAAACTCGTGTTGTGCTCCCTGCATCGCTGCAACGATTCGGACAGAAAGGTCTGCTTGTCGGCTTCCGGTCAGTATCAAACGCAGCCACAGGCTCAGACGCAGCAGCAGCGCCGCCGCAACTCGTGAAGCCATTCATCGATGTTATTCGACCGCCTGCATTAACAAATGACGGCTTGAAAGAGATGGTCTCTGAGAGTGTCGACGACGAATCGCAACCTGTGATGAAGAAGACGAAGCCCAAGAAGGACAAGCCACGAACGAGCAAATCACGAGCAAACCATTTGCCTGGCACGATCTTCAATCCCAAGAAGATCACTCAACCGACAACCTCAACTCAAGACGACGCCAGCTCAGATGCTGCGAAACACAGTACCGTGGAAAGCGAGGTGGTCACGCCAGCAGTCAAACTTGAAGCTCCCGTCTCGGTGGCTGTTCTGATCGGCTCGAGTCCGTGTGCTGACGTGGTTCCCGAACCTGTGAATGAACGTTCGGAATCGAATCGGCAACGGGAGCGACGAAGTTCTGCAGCGAAGAAGCCTGCGAAGAAGATCTACGTTGCGAAGCAATCCTCATTGGTTGTTGAGAGCTCGAGTGAAGTCTTGAACACCCCTTCTGCTTTTGCAGAGACACTACCAGCGACTCGGGCGCCATCCATTCTTAATCCATCCAAAAGTGAAGTGGTCGAGAAGATGACGGTGAAGACGCGAGGCTCAGTACCTGTGAAAGAAACAACCGAGGTGAGATCTCGCACCAAGTCAAACTCGAAGCCTCGCAAGTCATCGGTACCCTCCGAGGACGAGAGCACTCTTGCAATCGACAAGGAGAGGGTCGCCGCGGTGACAGCTACTGCTGAGGTTGAGAAGAGGGAACCAAACGTGAAGCTTCCAGTCAAAGAAGGCACCAAAACAAAGAAGAAGCATCTATCACCAAAGGCTGTGGGCGTGGCTACGGTGGCCGTGGCCAAGGAGAACGAGCTCCTGAAGACCGAGCTTCAGACGCACGTGCCCAAGAAGACCGAGCTCCAGACGGACGTACCCAAGACGGACGTGACCAAGACATACGCGAAGAAGAGTAGAAGTCCCAAGCGTGAGGTGGCTGAAGCTGATCAATCCAAATCGGAACAAACCAAGGTGGCGGTGACGAAGGTCGTGAAGCAGGAGGAGCTGGAGAAAGTCCTTCCACCGTCCACTGCGACGCGCCGCCTCAGTAAAGCCAAGTCACTGGGCGTTCCGAAGACGTCCTCTGCCTCGTCCACTCAGAAGATCTACAAGAAGGTGTACGTCGTCAAGGCAGCGTCCACTGCGGCCATGTCTTCGCCATCCGCAGCGTAGAGATCGAAAGAGCTCTTCAAAGTGTAGCCATCTTCCATCGAATCGCACTTTATCGAAGGCATCCTTTCAAATCGTACTTAGGATGATCAGCCCAGTACGCCTTCCGCAGTCGTCCATCATGATCGGCGACACAGGACGCCACACTCAGCAACATTAGAAGAGACAAAGATGGCGCTTTCGATCCGTGCGAAGAACCTCATCATGGGCGGCAGTCTGGCGGCCTTCGCGGCCGGCGTCTTCGGCTACACCGTCAAGCAGATGAGCCAGGTACGAATGCCGTTGGCGCCATTGAATTTGGCTGAATGTTGCGCACGGTAGAGCTGACGAATGCGCGTGTGTATCATTTCCAATCGAACAGGACGATTTCGCTGAGCTTGATGAGGTGGCGAAGGTCCAGGTGCACCAGAGCGGCATCAAGGCGACGCCAGTGAAGAAGGATTAAACCCGCGGAACATGCGCAGCGATTGAGAACGATCTGCTTGACGAAACGCGATGAAAAATGAAGAAACATGAAGTGGATGGATCTACATATCTATCTATTCGTCTTTGCGACCGGTTCGTGGAGTATGGTATGGTACACAGCGCAGCATGAGCAGAGCGCTTTCGATCAAAAGATCACAACCGGAATCACAGACGAAGCGCTTGCCGCTTTTCAAGGGCCTACACAGACAAACGCACAATGAGCTGCCGGATCCGAGAAAGGCGGCAAGATGATGCGCTCTTACCTTGGCCATTAGGCGCTTGGACTTGTCGTTGGCGCGCGTCTTGAGCTTGCGCAGGTTCTCCTTGGTCTTGTCCGCCGTCTTCTGCTCCTGCTGCGCCGCCTCCAGGAAGCGCACGCCCGACTTGGCCTTGGTCTTGTTCTTGCGGCGGTTGTTGGAGCCCGTCTTCGCCTGCACCTTGGCCTTGGCGGCGCCCGTAGCCAGCTTGCCCTTCTTCAGCGCATTGGCGTTGGCGTTCTTCTTGCCGACGGCCGCCGGAGCGCGCGCCTCGAGGCAGTTCTGCAGGAAGAGCTTGGTGATGCGGGCTGCCATTTTCACCAATCAATCGATCACTGCGCGTTAGTATCGGAATCGCCTTCCAGTGAAAAGCTCAATTCAGAACCGCCGAATGAATTGAAGTTTACTGTGAGAACCCGAATAGAAGACTCCCAAATGTAGCCATGTTCGATCTTCTTGGTGGAATTGGCGACGGGACCTGCACCAAGCGAGGCTCCTAGCTGCAGCACTGCAGCTTCCTGAGTGACCCAGGAGCTGTATGCTGGTAGTACTCTACTGCAGTCACCATTCCTCTTTCGTGATTGCAGTCTCCATGTCGGCTGCAGTTGTGGGTCGTTTCAAGTGGAACGCGGTGGGTGAAACGACGCGAACTCTATCTTGGGACTGCTCCCGTGACGGTTCAAAGCGAGTGAGCCGCACGTCGGTCGTTCCGCTGGCAGGAGGCCTTCGTTCCTCAGTTGTAATCCTTTCTGAATACGCGAGTTGTTGGGGGAGAACGAGTGAGCATGTCGGACGCCAAGAGCATCCAGGAGCCCGTCGTGAAGGCGCTGGCCGAGCACATCTCGTCGTTCCCGTTCCAGCGCACGTTCGAAGAGTTCTTCCTCAAGCACGCGCTCGCATTCAGCGATGAAGTCGAGCACGAGCTCAACTACATGACCATCTACCTCGAGTTCCAGCAGGTCTTCAACAAGCAAATGGAAGGTAAGAGAGCAGTTCACGTAGTGGGGTCATCCCTCGGTTCTAAAATGAAAGCTGTGGCCAGCTTTCTTGGACAAGCAGGGCGTGTCGGAGGACGAGTTCGCGGAGATTTGCCAGCGAGCAATAAAGAGCGACAAGCGGGCCGACAACTTTCTTGAGATCGTGATCGCGTCCATGGATTACGACGCGTTCTACCAGCTCATGAAGGCCATGCGTGCGCGCGCCGGTGCCGAGAAGAAGCGGCCGCTGCGCGACGACGACGATCTCGATGTCGCTGACGACAAGGCCGCTAAAACCAGCGAAGATGACGAGGACAAGAGCGTCAAGAAGCGTGGAGGTGACGAAGATGACGACGACGCCAGCGATGCCAAGGACGCCAAGTGAGACTTTGACAGCCATTGCGTCCATATGCGTAGTTTCCGCATCCAAAAGGTGCTATATTATCAATTTACGCAACCTTCCTGGTCTAGAACTGAGGTATTGGGGGACTCAAGTTGCTGTTGCGCATTGCGCAACGTCAGCATCGTCGTCGGAAGTCGTCGGAAGGACACTCGCACCGCCGAAAATGACGTTCGCATTGAAGGGCTTCCGCTCGCTGTGGGGCACTCCCAGCGCCGCGCGCCTTGGCTTGACGTCTCCGACTGATAAGCTTGCGTACGCTGACAAGTTGTTGGCACGTATCGCGGCCCAGGGCTTCGACGGCATCGAGGCGAGTCTGGGCGATCTGGCGCAATTGGGCGAGGCGCCCGTCGTGAATGAGCTGCTCCAGAAGCACGACTTGCAGCTCATCGTCGGCGTGTACTCTGGCTGGGTGGACTACGAAGACGCCAACTTACCGCAGCAGTTTGAAGGCGTGCGCGCGCATCTGGACCGGTACAAGCAGCAGTTGACGCAGGTCTGCGAGGCGTTCCCACAGCGGACGTGGATCAACGCCCACACGGGCAGCGACCACTGGGGCAAGCTGGACCAAATCGAGTTCATCGCCCACGCCATGGAGATCGAAGGCAGTCTGGATGTGTCGAATGTGTCGTACGAGACGCATCGCGGCCGGATCTTCTACTCGCCGTGGCCGACGCTGGAGCTGCTGGAGGCCTTCCCAAGTCTCAAGCTCACGCTGGATCTGAGCCATTGGTGTGTCGTCACGGAGAGGCTGCTGGATTCCGAGCACGACCACAGACGACTGTGGCAGCGTGTGCTTCCTCACGTGTACCACGTCCACGCTCGCATCGGCACGGCCCAGAGCTCGCAGGTCGCGCAGCTTCCAGGCCACGCGGCCGTCGCAGACGAAGTGCTGCGGTTTGAGACGCTGTGGGAACGCGTGTGGCAGCAGCAGCACGCGCGCTTTAGCAGCGCAGAGCTCATGAAGGACATGGACAGCAACATCTCCAGGCCGTTCACGACCGTCACGCCCGAGTACGGACCTGTGCCGTACGCGCCGCGCGATGGCAAAGCCCACAAGGACGACGGCTACGACGTGGACGGTCTGTGCGAGTCGCAAATGGACCGCCAGCGAATGCGCTTCGAGGCGTTTCTCGTGGAGAAGGCGCTCAAACAGGCCGCGAAGGACTATGCATAGAGACAGAGGCAACCCCACTACAGTAGTTACGGACACTGGTGCACAAAACTCAAAGTGAAATTACGGGTCCGTCTTCTGCTTCTTCCGTGCCGCGCCTTCCGCATCGTCGGCTGCGGACGTCTTCCCGCCCACTGCCGAGCTCGCTGTGGAGCTGCCAGCGCCGGGCTTGAGTTTATATTGCAGCGGCGACGTCGACGGGATGAGCCCAAAGTTCTGGGTGTCTTCTTCGATGTAGACACTGCAAAAAACCACACCATCATCAGTGCCACGCCTACGTTGCCGCCATACAAACCGCCATATAAACACGATCGTACCTGATGAAGTTCTTGAGGTTTTCCAGGCCTCCGAGCTCGTTCTCGCTCTTGGGGAACATCTCCATGATCTGCGCGACGAGCTCGTCGACCGTGAGGCCCGTCTTCGCCGACAGTTTGCCCTTGGCGGCGGCCTTTTCGAACGCCTTCTGCATCATCTTGAAGCCGCTCATGGTGCTGCACGTCGAGCGGATCGCCGCGAGGAAGTAGACGCGCGCAGGGCCGATCTTCAGCGCCGCCCGCGACTTGAGTTCCACCGTCACGTCCTTGTGGATGTACTGGCCGGACACGAACACGCCGTTCTTGCCCAAGCACACGAGCTCGAAGCAGCTCTTGTCCTGGTTCCACTGGATGCGCACGTGCTTGCGCGAGATCGCCTTCTGCTCGCCCAGGCAGATGAGCGATCCAGGCGTCGCTGCAATGAAAATGGAGGTTAGTGACGAGCATTTTGAATGGGAAAATGACACAGGAAACGCACGCGAAAGAGGGCCGCGGCCGAGCTCCACGGGCAGCGTGGTGATGAGCATGTCGAAGGGCGTATCGTCGCCTGCACGGCCGTGTAGCTTAGCGTACGCGAGAGGCGGACGGCTCTCCATGAACCGGCGCTCCATCGCCTTCTTCCGCTCCTCCGTCGTCGCCATTT
Source organism: Pythium apleroticum (assembly GCA_023337875.1). Lineage (NCBI taxonomy): Eukaryota > Oomycota > Peronosporomycetes > Pythiales > Pythiaceae > Pythium > Pythium apleroticum. The sequence continues at coordinate 18,601 of JAADXN010000282.1, read as the reverse complement.
TCGCCAACTTTTTGAGTTTTCGCCAACGTCTTCGGCCTTTTTGTTGGTGAAAATGCCGACAAAAATGGCCCCCACGCGAGTGCCTCAAGGTAAGACCGTGAATGACAGCCCTGTATTCAAGTGGGCGTGTGCTCTAGAAAATTCGAACGTTTGGTGGAAATGCAAAGTCCACAGCATGATTGAGAAGACAGAGAGCGCGTGTCTTCCCGAATGGGACGTAGCAGCAACACGTGAGTGAACCCGAGAGTGGATTGAATTTCGCCTTTATTCTTGATACGATAGACAAGCCGTGTGCCGATGCCTCGGCACGCGGCTTCCCCCAAAACACTAGCAAGCAGCAGTCGTCATGGTCGCATGGTCGACTATTGTTTACAAGCGGCCGCCCGAGCCCGCGAGCGTCTCGACGAGCTGGTCCTCCTGGCGAGCGACCTTGGCGCCCTTCTCCTCGGCGCCACCCTCGTGGAGCTCCATCAGACGCACGAGGTCGAACTTCGGCTTCTTGAGGACCTTGCACTTGCGGATGAACACGTTCTGGAGCGGGTAGATGCCCTGGGTGGCCTTCTCGATCTCCTTGCCGATGATCTCCGGCACGAACTTAAGGAACAGGTCCTTAATGTCGCACTTCGACGCCTCGTCCGTGATGATCTGGGTCATCTTCTTGCGGATGGCACGGATCTGGGCCGACTGCGCGTACGTGGTCTTGCGGATCTGGTTCGGGCGACGCTTGGTGAAAGCAATGCAGAACAGACGCACGGTGTAGCCGTCCGTGGTCTTGACGTCCACGAAGGCCTCAATGAGCGACTGCCACTTGCGGATCAGCGAGCAGAGCTTGTCGCGGGTGAAGTCCATGCCGTGGAAGCCCGTCACGATCTGGGTGCCCTGGACCTCCTCGGCGCAGAGCTTGATCTTGCGGAACGACTGCTCCTCATCCTTGTTGAGGTCGCCGAGCGACACCTCGAACACACGGCCCTTAAGGCCTTCCGAGGCGATCTTGGTACCGGCAGTGCGGTTCACCAGGGTCTTGCCGAAGTTGCGCTCCGAGAAGATGGCTGGCGCCTTCAGGTCGTACCAGTCCTTGCGGGTGAATGGGTCAACGCTGTTATCATAGAACGAAGGCGTTCGAGTCAGCATCCGATAAGAGCACCAGGGGCGAGGCAACACGGGGTAGTGGCCACGTACACCTTCTTCTTGCCGCCCTTCTTGCCCTTAGTCAATCGCTTGTTCTTGCCTGGTTACCACAAACGCATGCGAATGTCAATACGCCTGCTCGTTGGTGTTCTAGTTCGGGTGGGTTATGGTCGGCGGATCTCGCAGGGAGGAAGCAGACGCAGGCGGCAGGATCATCGAGTCTGGTTGTCGTCACGGCTCCAGTGTACGCGTCGCCGTTTACGCCATAGTACTCGGTCTCCTGTGTAGATGATACGTTGCGTATCTGTGGGCTCGTGAATGCGTCATTTTGTGTCTCGAATATCTCACGTTCTCGTGGTCCTCTGAACACGCGCCAGCCACGAACGCGCTCGTCAATGATGGCTCCATCCATCCCGCACGCTCTCGACCGCCATCCTCCGCGAGATCCCCGCCATTTCGTCCCCATAAAGCAGCTCGCGTCACTCACCGACAGCCATGGTTTTGCTTTCGTTTTACTTCAAAGGCGAAATGACTTGGTAGGCGACTCGCGGGCCATCTCCAGCGAGTGTGAGGCAACGCAAATGGCTGGCTGGTGGCGGAACCCCAGAGGACTGGCCACTCGCGGTTCAGCAATCCGAGACGGTGAACCGTAACCACATTGTGAACCGCGGTTTAAGGGGTAGGGTTGGGGCGTAACCACACGTACCCAAAAATGGCTACATTTATCATATTATGGAGGAAGATTATCGAATAACAAGGGAGAGTGAACGAAGGAATTGATGACGGCGGAGCTGGATGGCCATCACATGCGCAATGCAAGAGCTCCTCCGACGCGGGGATCCAGGGCTCGCAGGTGACATACCATACATGAGAAGGAGGACAACATCATTGTGCTGTTGCGACTGTCGTGATGGCGCAGCGAGACTTGATGGAAAGGGTTCTTGCGGCCGAATGCGCTCCTCGTGGCAGCAGCTCTGACAATTGAAACACTATTACTTTATTCTCGTGGGCAAGCACACAATGGATAGATGCGCGCATTCGGTCGCGCACATCACTAATCTACAGGGCGGCCTAGAGCTCCGAGTAGTTCGTAGACCGATAGTAGGACGTGCCTGGGTAGCCGGACGCTCCTCGCGGAGGAGGCGCGCGGCCGCCACCACGTCCACCGAAACCCGGAACGCCGCCCGAGGCGGGCGTCTGGCCAGCGACCTGGACCAGGAACATGTGACCTGACGGACACGCCACTCGCCTGTACAAAGCAGTATGATCAATCCATTCAGTCAGTCCTCTTGCATCAAAAGCGGGAAAGCAAGGGCACGTTTGCGGACGTACATGTTGTACATGTGCGGAAGCACACGCATCTGGATCTGGCACTGCGGACACCGCACGAGCGCGCCGTGTGAGCTGGCTCGGTAGGACGTTGGCTGCTGTGGCGGTGGTGGAGCGACACCGTTGTTGGGCACACCCATCGACGGCGGTCCGTCATCGTTTGGACGAGGCTTCGCGTCGCGTTCAGTGACTGCGTTGCCACAATCACGGCAGTACCGGTGGCCGAGCCGCACACGCGGGTGGTCGCACTGCTTCTTCACCTGCATCTCCTCCATGGTCGCACGACACGACGGGCATTTATCTGCGTTCGACACGTCAGACTTCTGGATGTCTTTCAGGCACCGCCAGTGGAAGCTGTGGCCGCAGGCCGTCGTGTAGATAGCGTTGCCGGCTTCCATCGTTTCCAGGCAAATCGCGCATTCGTCTTCGACCTCCGACACCACCGTCGCCTGGCGGATCATTGTGGGCGCGGCCATCGCTGTCACGGGCGATTGTGAGCTCAGTGGATGCGACGGCTTCACGCCGGCCAGGTCGAGAATCTCCAGCGACCGCTTCTCGGCATCCACAATAAATACATCCAGGTCCTTCGGTGCCGTCTTGGCCACAGCCGCTGAAATCGCTGTCGCCGCATTCCACGCCTCTTTTATCGCGATCGAGTCGTCCATGCTGCGTCGCCGGCGGATCGTGCTTCGCTCCGGACGAGCCCCGAAGTGTTGGTGCTCGAGCTGGCGCAGGCGTATGGCCTTCTGTCGTTCCTCCATCTCGAGCTGCTCGGCCAGGAGCTGGTCCAGTCGCGCCTGCTCCACCATGCGCGAGATGCGCTCGTCCTGGAGCGCCGCCTGCTGCCGCGCCCGCGCGCGCTCGATGTCCTCCATGCGGCGACGCTCCTGCATGAGCTGCGTCTGGCTCTTGATACAGCGGTCACACACGCGCACGGGCTCGTTGTTGTAGCGCACGAGGAACGACGACGGCATGATCTTGTGATTGCGGGCGCAATTGCCACACACGGCGTGGCCGCACGACTGGAGAGATCCACCAAAGAGCGGGAAAACAGCATTGTCAGAACGGAATTCTGGCAAATCTCGGTTCCGGCACGACGCCGTTACCGTAAAAATGGAAAGAAAGGAGTATGGCCAACGTACCCGACAACGGTGCTTGCGGCGGAAGGCATGGAACTTCTTGTCGCAGATCGCGCAGTCGACGGCAGCTTCGAACATGCTGTCCGTGACGCTCGTGAGCGCGTTGGCGGAGCCCGTCGCGCTGCCATTGCTTCCAGGGGAAGGAGTCGTGCCAGTGGCGGGACGCATCGCCAGCATCGTTGGGGACGAAGTTCTCTGGTTTCGCGGTCAAGTGGATTGTCTTCTTCAGCCGTTTGATGTTCGAATAGGAGCTCAAACGGTAGCTCTTGGTCTGTACAGTACGATCAGCTGTGTCGTCGCCTCTGTGGTGTGCGTGGAGACCTCGATACACACGTCGAATGCCGCTCTTCTTCGTCGGCTCAATCCGCTTCTCCCAGGTTTCTTGGTATGAGGGACCAGGTGCTTTTGGTTTGGAAAACCCAGTCCCTTCCCTTGTTCGACTTGTTCCCTCTGGCGGGCCGACAGTGGGCGGGTGGGTGGGTTTTGACAGACAGACTAAACGAAGGCAACGGGTCTTCAACAAGTTATTACGTTCCCCGCGGATCAGACCCGTGGGTTTGAGGATGCCACCCAAAATGAGCGAGTGGGTGTGGGAATCGAAACCCGCTTCCGGAAACTGAACCCGTTGGACTCAAAAGCTGATGTGACACACGCCACCCAAGACCTGCCCGATCGTAAACGTGCATGGGAGTCGACGGACTAACCGATCTCAATGAGATTCTCATGCCACCACTTCCACGATCCAGCGATCCCAAAAGTCTATCCCGATCGATCACTACAGTACGGACGGGGACTATCCAGTCAACTTCCCCAACATGTTCTGTCTTATTCTACTGTACATGGAGCGACTCAGTGATTAATGGAGACCCGTCCAGCCTAGAGCATGGCTTCTTCCTCGCTGTAGTCGTCGTCGCCGTCGTCCTGCTCGCCTCCTGGCACGATGAACCCGGACTCTTCCGGATCCGCTTCTGTGTCCTGTTCGCGCTGGTCGTTGTCGCCGTTATCCGCGGGCAGGTCATTGTCTTCCGGGATGCCCAGCGCACGGCGGGTCTCCTTGCTGCGCAGATCCGACATGAGGCCCTGGACAGAGTGGGTCTTGCCGAGCTGCTCGACGCGATCGATAAAGTCTTCGAAGTTCAGGCTCGGATACAAATCATACGCCCACTGCTTGTACATCTTGATCAGTGAGTTCAACGCCTTGGCCTACGTCAAACCAACAGCAATCGTCGTCACTCTTCTTGCATCCAACCACAGCACATTGATCCTTTAGCGTCCATACCTCTTGCCCTGCGACGCCACCACTCGTTTGGTAAGGAAATGTTTGGTAGATCTTCTTGAATCCCTCCTGCGACAGCAAATGCGACTCGCCGAGCTGGTTGCGCTTGCGCTTGGTCGTCTTTGGTGGCTGCTTGTCCGTCGACTCGTTGGTCTGGCCATCACCTCCCTCAGCATCCCCTCCACGCGACTCACTGGCGCGATCATCTCCTGCGACGCTGCCATTTCCTCGACGCGCCGCCGTGAACGGAGCGTCCTCATCGTCTCCTTCCCATCCGCGTGCCGCCATTTTCCCCCGTTGGCTTTCGTTTCTGTTGGCGCCAAAACTAAGCCAAGGTGACCATCATTCATGCAAGGACTTGCCTTGTCCTATGTGGTCCACATACTCCAAGGCCAAATTGTACCCCCTGCAACAGAACCTCGTTTGACTGACTTCACCCGTCACTATTTTGAAATCTCAAACCCACACAGAATTGCGCGGGCGAAAGAAACATGGCGAGCGACACGACCACGACGGCCGCCAAGCCGCCGGCGACCGGCATCACCAGCTTCGTAGATGCGTTTCTCGTCGATTGTACGTCATCTCATTGAAATAAGCTAGAGGAGAGCTATCGATTGATGTGGTTTGTGTGGATATACCCCACTACAGTGAACGCTGCCGTCTCGGAAAGCGCGCGATTCGCCACGGGCGAGATCGAAAATGCACTCCACCAGGTGCGATTACGAAGCGAATACGAGCCATTCCTGCACGATAGAGCGTCTCACAGATATTTGTCTGTCTCTCGTAGAAACTGGTGTCGTGTGGAGACAAGAAGAAGCAAGCGCGGCAGCTCAATGCCGTCGCAAAGGTTCGCATTCCCCTTCATCTTCCGCTTTCTCGAGCGTCGTTCTCACTCCCCTCTTTGTCCTCGCTTTCTAGGGTTCGAGCGCGTACATGGAGCGTATCCAGAAGGCGTTTGAGAAGAACTTCGACAAGTTCGAGCTGTACGTGCGCCGCAACATCGTCATGATCCCCGCCGACGTCATCGACCGCGTCGACGCGCTCCACCAGCAGCGTCTGCGTGACGCTCAGTCCTCTGCAGCCGACGCCACGGCCTCCACACAGCCAGCGCAGGAAGACCGATCGCATCTGAGTCCGTCGGAGCGCCGCGAGAAGGAACTGGAAGACGATCTCCACGCGCTTCGTCTCCAGATCCGACAACTGGAACAGGACACGCAGCGCATGACGCTGGAGCAGGCGGCGCTGGAGACCAAGGCGCAGCAGTTCCAGCACGTGGTCGCCAAGCTCGAGTTCCTGGAGCAGCTGCCACAGTCCACGATCTCGCCGCTCAAGCGCACGATGGAGCACGTGGCGGCGCTGCAGCTCTCCATGCAGAGGATGGAGGGCGTGCAGAGCAAGCTGGAGGAAGACACGCGCGCGTTCAAGCGCCAGAAGACGGCCACGCGCGACTCCTACCGTGAGCATCGATATGACTCGAGTGGATGTGTGGTGATACTGAGTGAGTGGCTGATTGGTTTGGATTGGATGTGGGGTTTCTGTAGGCAACTTGCGTCAGCGGTTTTTGGCGCGAACAGCGGCCGTGTCGTTTGCATCGCTGGATGATCTCAACCAGCTCAACGCCACGCTCAGCGGCGCCTAGTCCAGTCGTGAATGTGTATCTAATTTGGATTGCTTCCAGCCTTCAACAGTACGTCCACGTCACTTTCTGGTCAAAATTTTGTTGGTTATCGCAGCTCAAAAGAGGCTCCTCCGGGCGTCAGCGAGATGGACGAACGACTCGCGCTCCAGTGGATTCAGCACCTCATCGTCCACCGCACTCCCCTTCCGGTACGCTCCGCCCCGCCCACTGCCGCTCGCCTCGCTCAGGAACGTGTCATTTTCCGAACCAGAGAAGAGCAACAGCATGGAGCTGTTCATACTTGCGGTCCGTGGCGTTCGCAGCGTCGAGGAAGAGCTGCTGCTGCCGACGGACGCGTCCTTCGGGCGTCCAGGATGCGACGGGAACATCTCGCCTGGGAAAATGCCAGTCGACTGGAAGATCGTCATCTTCTCACGCTCGATCGCCGCGCGAGCTTCGTTGACTGCCTCGGCCACGTGCTTGTCGATGAATTGCTTGGCTGCCAGCGCCTTGTGAGTCTCGAGGAGCTGTTCGTCTGTGACGACGACTGGGGCTCTTTTCTCGAGTCCTGCAAGACTTGCGACCACAGTGCCACTGGGCGTGCGGCGGTGACTGCCATCTCGACCATTTTGCAATAGCGCTCGAGCCTCCGACAGCATCTTCTTCTGGCCGCTGCGCTTCTTCAGCCACTCCTGCGCCTCCGTCCGCGCTTCTTGGGCGACAAGCATCAGCGTCGCTTTCTCCTCGTCATGCAGAAAGCCCAATGAGTCGTCGCCAAGCTGTCGCACAGGGCTTGGCTCTCTCGACTGGCGCTGCGCGATGTGTCTGCCGGATCCTCGCCGTGGTTCACTTTCGAGAAACGACCGACGCGATGGCGAGCGTGGAGGAGAGAGCGACGGTCTAGCTGGTGAGAGTGGTGGAGTTGTCAAGATCGGAGCAGTGTCAATGACGTCAGGAGGAGCGAAGGGAGGAGTGGGGGTTTGCAGACCCAGCAATGTAATGCGAAGCACTCGGTTGTCGTCCGCGACCACGGGAAGCAATGCGTCCACAGCATCGGAAGCACACACGGGGGGCTCTTCAAGCCGAGAGAGACGATCGCGAAGCTCAGACTTCGCTCGTTCTTCCGCAGGCTCCGTCGACGGATAGGCCTTGACAGAGACCAGAGCCTCGAGCATTTCGCGGCTCAACACGCCGTCAACACGAGCCGCAAACTGGAGTAATCCGAGACGGGTAGTCGGCGTCTTGGCTCGAAGGTCCGCTCCACATCGCAGGAGTTCTCGAAACGCGATCACGTTGCTGGATTCGACCGCAGTCATCAACGGAGTGAGTGGAAGTGCCACCTCAGCAGCGCCAGGCGATTGGCATCTCACAGTGACTGTGGCCTCGGACCAGATATTGAGATCCTGCTCGTGCTTGGCGAAGATCTGGACCATCCGAGCGTCGCATTTGTGTTGAATCGCAACATGCAGAGGGCTGAAGCCGTGCGAATCCCACGTACTCGCGTACGCGTCATTCTGCAAGAGTAGCTCAGTGGTGACGAGCGCATCGGAACTCAAGGGCCACTGACAAGCAAGATGGAGCAGCGTCGTTCCGGGAGACTCGATCCAGTGCAGTCCGTCGAACTCGTCGTCCTGCGCATCCTTCGACTTGGGCAGGACTTCGTGCAGAAGTTGGAGCGCAGACGACAGATCATGATTCGACAACGCAGTGTGGACTGGCGTCCAACCGGTGACGCAGTCAGGTTCCGTGATGAGGTGGGCGATCGCGGTGGAGTCTTTGAACCGTAGAAACGAGAGAAAAAGCACGAGCAAACGCCGATTGAGTCCACGACGAAGGCCACACACTGCTTGGAGAAGCTCCGCGGCTTCCGCCTCGTCGATGACGTCAGCCAGCGACAGCATGCCAGCGAATGTGTCCTCAATGCATCGCGACGTGAACATTCCCAGTTGATCCTCCTCCGAGCCGAGTAGCGCGTTTTCGTCAGTCGAAAACGACAGCAACGCTTTGAGTATCCTCTCCCAAGGCAGCTGACTGGCCACGGCGTCGAGCAGTGTCGAAGCCAGCTCGAGCTCGCCCGCGTGGATGGCAAGGCCGACGGCATCAGCGATTCTCGATTCTCCGCTGGCCTCGACGTGCAGCGATGGACTCGACGTGGCAATTTCATGGGCGAGGCGATACATTCCGCGTTCCACGGCTTGCACCACCAGCGTAGACAACTCGATGCGTGAACTCGAGGAGGTATTCGCAGACGTTGTCAACCAAATCGACCGCGCCGCGCTCGCCATCCCTTTCTGGATTGTTTGACTCAGTAGCGACTCGTCACCGTTGAGGTTGATGTCGTAGACCGACGCTCCTGCGTTGTGGCCGAGAACAGCGACGATGTCGTCGCGTCCACAGGCGACTGCCAGAGCCAACGCGGACTTGATCAGGTCGCCATCAAGCGACCCACTCATGTGCTGCAGGATCGCCGCCACGACTCCACTTGGTGCTCCTGAGCGAATCGCAAGATGGACCGGATGCTGAGTGGACCCTCCATCCGATACGATAGGCACGTGCTTGAGAAGGCAATCAACAAGTCGCCACAACTTGGCCTTTATCGCGAGATGAACGAGCGATTCGCCGTCCGAATCACTCGAAAACGGTGCGTTTGCCCCCTTCCGTCGACCTGAGACGGCTTGGCTCTCGCTGGCGCACGCCTCCACTATCAGCAACGCGACATCTTCGGCACACGTTGCCCTTTCGCCTCGTGCTGCTCGGATGGCGATGTGTAGAGCCGTCTCGCCGTCACCGTTGACATGCTGGACGTAATTTAGCACCTCCTCGGGCGTTGACAGGCTGTTTTCGACTCGTTGGAGGAGCTCTGAGACTCGCGCGACGTCTGCCATTCGACTGGCGTACATCAGCAGCGACCATCCGTAGGCGTCACTGCCAAACGCAGTCACCCACGAGTCCTCCAGTAGGAAGAACACCGCTTCCAAGGCCCGCTCGTGCGGCGATTCGCTCGACAGTAGCACGCGACGAGCGAAATGCCAGTGAAACAAGCTCCGCGGGTCTGCCTTCGCCGCCAGCAGCATCTTCCACACGGCAAGTGCACCGTCGCGAGACGCGTCCGCTGACTGGGAGAACTGTAGAAATACCAGTTGCAGAGGACACAGCGTCGTTGCTGGCGTCACAACACGCGTGGGCACTGGGATGGCGCAGAACGCGTTCACGTTCGCGCCTGCCTGCACCAGTTTCTCTAGCATCGGGGCCTTGAGGTCCCCCGCCACGAGTCCTCGGAACAGCGCGAGCGTGGCGATCTTGGCCATCAGATCCTTCGCGCTGGGCTTGTCACTCGTCACGATCAGCGACTTGGTCGTGAATCCGTGGCCATTCGCCGCCGCCTGCTTGAAATGCAGATCCAGCGCCAGCTTGCGGGTCGATTCGCTCTCATTCAACTGGATCAGCTGCAGCGACAGGAGGTTCTGCAGCGCGTACCGCTTGATCTTCGTGGAGCTCGAGCCGGACGCGATCACGTTCAGATCGTAGCCTGTCGGAACTGCGGGTTGCGACGGAAACGAGCGAGCGAGGCTGTGGCGGTTGTGACCGGCGGCGCCAGTGCCACTGCCTGACGCACTGCGTCCTTTCCGCATCTCGAGCTCGTTCCAACGCAGACTGAGGTGTCGGGACCGCCATCGGCCGAGCCAGTTCTGCGACTTCTTCTGCACTTCGACGCGCAGTTCCGTGGCTACGAGCACGCTGTTGGCTGGCACGGCGTCCGGGGCGTCGTCGTGGAGGTCCGTTTCACTGGAAAATGCCACAGAGCTGGTTTCCGAGTCACTGGGAAGTCCCACACGTGAGCTTCCACGCCGAATGGAGGGCCCATCCGGGCCGTATCCTTCCGAACGAGCTAGCACTATCGACTGTTGTGGCTGCGGCTTATGGATTGGTATTCTTGCCGCAGTATCTCGGTACAAAGCACGCTTGAGGACATCAAACGACTCGATTTCGATCCACGAACGACCGTTTTCGACCCCGTACGACGCTCCTTCCGCCCGCAGCACCGCGCAAATGCCGTCAAATGCATCTCGATCTCGATAAATGCTGAAAAAGCGGCCCAGGAAGGTCTGCAGCGACGGTTCAGGCCACTTGCGTGTCGAAATCTGCGCGGCCGCAGCCTCGGACTCGAAAAATACGCGTAGATTCTCGAGATAGCGGTCGTGGAAGCTCGCTTTCGCGGCGTCCTTGCGCTGGAGAAGTTCTTCATCTGTAGGAAACACCCACATTCCGCCGAACATCAGTCATAATGGGCCATTTCTACCCAATCACGCCCATGTTGCACTCACAGGCGAGTCGCACGTTGTCTTCGCATTGCTGCCGCGCGCAAGCGACGTCCGCGTCCAGCGTCGCGATGGCCGACAGCTCCACACGCGGCCTTCGCCTCGACATCGTCCTCTGGTCGTGTGCGCTGCTGTGTGGACGCGTGGAGCCCGAGAGATCCCGACGGAGACCGCGCTCAGATCGCCACCGCCATTTACGGCAAATGCGCCTGGAAGGGCACGGCATGGCCAGTTCAATTTCCGATAGGAACCGTTGTCTCAATTGTGCGCTCTTAACCGACACTCAAACGAGGGACTGTCAACTGCCCAAGTGCAGGCGTAGGGCTGGGATCAGTTTAGGCTTCCAAATACTGTTTTCAAAAATGATTAGGAAGCATAATCGAATATTAGGAAGTGACCTCTTTGACAGAGAGAGGTCCAAAGTCTCCAATATCCAACATGGCGATGCGCATGCTGCGTGGCGTGGCGCTGTGCGCGCTCACGCTGTCTCCATGGGCCCTCACACAGACCTCCTCTGCTTCTGCCACGCATGAAGACGCCTTCTACGCGGACGCCGCGTCGTCGTCGCTGCAGTCGCTGCTGAGCGAAGAGGAAAGAACGGCGCCGGCGCTGGATCTGGCGTGGATCTGGCAGCGCTACGAGTCGCATTTACTGTCCAAGTCGCGTTCGTCGGCGTTTATCGTGCTGTTTACGAGCGAAAAAGACTGCGAGTCGATCGTGGAAGCCGCGCAGGACGAAGAGGAGGACGTCCCAGAGGCGGAGGTCGAGCGACGCGTTGAGGAATGCCGCCAGGAAAGGTGAGGGGCCCACGGGCGAGTTGTATTATTACCATTGCCTTCCCCGATCTAATGCGGGTTTCCAACGATGTTAGAGCCCATACCGAGAAGGTGGTGAACGCCACGCAGACAGCGCTGCGCCAGCAGCGTGGCGCCGATCCCGTGTCGGTCGTCCGCGTCGACAAGTCGCTTCTGCCTCACGCGTTCGACTATGTAAGCACCCCCACCTTCCACTGAGGCAGTCAACATCCACTGATCTCTCTGTCTCTGTCTCTCTGGCGTTCAGCACCGCGTCTCGTCGTCGCCGTCGCTGCTGTGGCTGCCGCCTCGCTCGTCGAGCGTCTTCCAGCGGTACCCGCACGCGACGACCAACTCGCTGGACCTCTCGTCGTCTGCCTCCATCCCTGACGTCCCCGCTGCGATTGCCTCCTTCCTCCGACGTCAGGACAAGCAAAGCGCCGCCTTTGCGAAGAACGCGCCGCTTGCCTTCGAAGGATCCGCAGCGGAGACCGTTATCAACTCGCTGCCGTTCCTCGCCATTGGCGCCTACCTCTTGCTGCTGGCGGTCGAGCACCGCGTCGCTGTGCTCAAGGTGATCCAGAACCGTGTGACGTGGCTCGTGATCACGGAGGGCATCGTGTACGTGTCGCTCAGCGGGCTCTTCCACTCGATCATCCACAAGACGCCGCCGTTCATCGCGCACCCGCAGCATGGCGTGTACTTTATCCACCCGAGCGGCCGCAAGCAGTTCTTCCTGGAGGGTCTCGTGAACGGAAGCTGGAGCTTCTGGATCTCGTTCGGGCTCTTCAGCATCGTCGACGTTCTGCCCAAGATCCGCTCGACGTACGCACGCGAGGAGCTGTTCCAGTACGCGCTACTGATGATCGGCATCGCGTACATTTTGCTCCACTTGCTGTTCACGGCCAAGCACCGATGGCTCAACAGATAGGCGTGCTCCCACAGCACGAGACAGTTGATCTCACTCTGTTTGCCACGCAAAACTGGACGCATTCGTTATGTATTGTGGGCTCCGTCTTACCGATCCTGTTGCTCGGTCTCGCACTCACTCCACTCCATGCTGCTCACCTGACTCAAGAACTTACTCTGCTTGGAAGAAGCTTTACGCGACGAACGACGTTGGCTCGCTGCCCACGCCGCCGGCGTGCTGGTGGACGAGCTTGGCGAACTTGAGCGCGAGCTCGTCGGCGTCGGCCTGGGTCTCGGCCTCGGCGTAGACGCGCACGGCGTCCTCCGTGCCCGACGGACGGATGAACGCACGGCCGTGCTTGTTCTGGTACTGCTGCAGCGTCTCGGCGAGCGCCGACTTGAGCGTGTCGGGCGACAGCACCTTGGTGTCGTCGACCTCGTCCACCTTGATGGCCTCGCGCTCCTTGATCTTGGTCTTGGTCTGGCGGCTCGGCAGGTCGTTGTAGATGCGGTCCCAGTCCGCGATCGACCAGTTGCGCTGGATGAGCAGCACCTCGGCGAAGAGCAGGTCGCTGATCGCGTCGCCCGTGGCCTGGTTGATCAACTGGTACGCGGCCAGCAGCTGCACGAGCGCGGCCTTCTTGCGCTCGTCGTGGATCGAGTTCTCCCACTTGTGGAGCTTCTCCACGAGCGCGTCTTTGATGATCACGGTGCCGTGGCCGTTGGCCTCAAAGTAGATGCCGATATCGAACTCCGTGGCCTTCTTGTGGCAGTACTTGACGCCCGTCTTGGCCTGCACGACGCGGATGCCACGCGACTGCAAATAGCGCGCCGCCGCGCCGTTCGCGTACGCCGTCTGCACGACTCCGAACGTCACGCCTTCACGCTCGAGATCCAGAATGCGGATCTTGTCGGCGAAAAAGTCCGCAAACAGACACGCGATCTTGTCGCCGTCCAGCAAGTGCCACACGCCGTCCTGGTCAAAGTAGTGGAACACGACGCGGTCGGCGTCGCCGTCCAGGCTGCAGAAGCGCTTGCCGCGGTCGGCGTCGCGCGAGAGCCCCACGGGCGCCTTGCGGGCCTTCTGGACGTACTCGGCACCGCACTCGTGGTTGAGCTCGCCGTCCTGCGGCGTGTTGAGGATCTCCACGTGGAGGATTTCGCTCAGATCCTTGGCCAGCTTGGCGAGCTGCGGCGCGCCGATGCCGTGCGCGCAGTCCACGTACAGCGGCGTGCGCATCTCGAGCTTCTTGGCGTCGATGCCCGCCGTGAGCTGCTTGAACGCGTCCGTGAGCATGTTGTAGTAGCCGATCTCGGACGCCCAGTCGCCGCGGTTGTACAGCTCATAGTTCCACTACAACACCAACGAAATCCCCCCCATAAGAACTCCATCAATCTTGGGCGCTACAGGAGAAAGATCAATCGAAAAGCGTACCATGCGCACGAGGTGGTGGAGCTGCGGCGTGGTCTGGAGGCCGAAATCCAGCACGTTGCCGCCGATAACGAGCGCGCCTTCGCGCACGAGCTCGGACAGGTGCTCGCTGGAGGCGCGCGTGTCCTTGGCGATGAACACGTTGCCCGTGTGGTCGAGATCGATCTTCTCGGCGGCCACGATGGCGTCCAGCACCTCCACGACCTTGTCGGCGCTGGCGTTGGCGAGCTGCGTGGCGTGCTTCTCCCACGACTGCTTGAGCATCTCGCCGCGCGAGTCCACGAGCTTGAGCCCGTTGTCGCTGCCCACGTTGTGCGACGCCGTGATCATCACGCCCGTGATCTTGCCTTCGCTCTTGGAGCGCAGCACGGCCAGCATGCCCATGCGCTGGCACGTGGACGCCAGCAGCGACGCGTCCATGCGGAAGCCCGCCGTGCCATACAGCAGCTCGCGCACATTCGCCGGCTTGGCGTACTTGGTGGCTTCTTCGGCCACGCGGGGCGTCTTCTCCGCGACGCTTATGGTGCTCATCTTCGTCGTCGTTGGTTTTGTTGGAAAATGCGGATTCCTTTGTTGGCGTTTGTTTGTTGTATCCCTTCAAGCGAAGGGGGCGAACATGAACCCCCAGGCCGGTTTTAGTAGAGCGCGTGTCCGTCGTGCAACATAACGAGAGAGTAGAGGCTTGTCTTTACACCAGCATTTACACAGAGGGCATTTGTGGGGATTTTTTCGAGAAATGTGAGGAAAAAAACCTCGTTTGAGTGACGTGGAAAGCGGATGTGACGTGACGGGGAGTGTAGCCATCTGTCTGAGTCTGAAGATCATGCCAGTTACGAACTGGAAACTGACGGAAAGTTACGAACTTTCGGTTCAAAGTGACCACACGCCGAACCGACTAGGACGATTGAAGAGCGAAGGAAGAGGAGCTGTCCACGCGAGTGTATCCACTCGATCTCGACGCCCACGCCACACATCGTGCAAGCACCTCACTGCCTCCACACACAGCTCTTCGTAAAGCGCGATGAGTAAGGTGCGCTTCCACGTTTTTCCAGCCTCCGTAGCCTCCATATTCGCCCTGATTGACGATTCATCTTCCGATGGGAATTCTGCAGGATGCTCTGGCGATCAGCCTCACGCGGGAGATGGAGCGCATTGCCAAGAACCCGGAGAACTGGGTCGAGCGCATGCACGCCGTGGCGGAGATCCGCAAGCAGTTCGAGGCGCTTGAGCCCAGCGCCGCGAGCGCAGTAGGCCCCGAGATCTGGAAAATCCTCAAGCCGCTCAAGGTCATGGTCCAGGATTTGCGGTCGCAGATCGTCAAAGAGGTCTGCGCTTTGCTCACAGCGATGGCGAGCATCACACGCGACGCCATGGTGCCGTTTGTGCGCGAAGTGCTGCCCAATCTCGTCGAAGTGCGAGGCTCGGGGAACAAAGTCTGCGGCTCGTACTGCTCGGAATGCGTGGACGCACTGGTGAGCTACACGGTCGTCAAGGGCGCGACGCTCAAGTTCTTTGTGGATACGATTTGCGAGAGCAAGAACAAGCTGATCCGACTGAGCTGCATCACGGCGCTGAAGCTCTCAGTCGTGAACTGGAGCTCCGTGCTGGACAAGACGGACGTCCAGAACCTGGAAAAGGGACTGAACGGCGCACTTCACGACCCGTCGTCCTCCTGTCGCAGCGTCGCGTACGAGTTCTTCACGGTCTTCCAGCAGAAATTCCCCAAGCGCGCGGCGCTGCTCATGACGACGGTGGATTACAAGATCCAGAAGCGACTCGAGCAGCTCGTCAGTGGAGAAACGCCACTCGCCAGTTCGGTACGTTCCAATCGTGGTCTTGTATCTGTGTTGCTGAGCTCATCAAACTAATGGTGCATCGATGTATTTCAGCAATATGCCGGTTCGGATGTACCGCCACCGACGCCGTTGGGCGGCACACCAACTCGACGACCGGCACGCAGCATCGCGGACTCGACTGATGACAACGGCGCACCGACGTCCATCGACCCTCCGTCCACGGCGGGCGTGAACTTCGAGCTCGGGGATCGCGTGTGTATCCCCGACAAGGAGCTGTTTGGGTTTGTGCGGTTCATTGGCGACATCGAAGGCGTTAAAGGAACGTGGGTCGGCATCGAACTCGACGAGGCGTACGGCAAGAACGACGGCAGCGTTAAAGGCCGGTACTACTTCCGCTGTAAACCCAAGCACGGCGTGTTCGCACGGCCACACCAAGTCTTCCTCACAATCTCAGGCGCAAAGCTCACGGAACAGGAGGCCAAGAACCCTCCATCCTCGGCGGCTTTGCAATCCGGAGCTCAGTACGAGAGCAGTCGGACGCTGGACGAGAATTTTGACGGCGACGATGACCAGGCTGGTGCTCCCAGCGAAGACGGCGTGGAAGCCGCGCTGAATATTGAACTCAGCTCCATGCAGCTCACGCCCGATACCATGATGGGGACCACAGGGCCTACGTCTGCGATTGGCTCTGTGGATCTCCCGGATCCGTCCGCTCTCCACAACGTTCTGACGAAGGCGTCCGTGGCACATCGCAAGTATCTCGTTCGACTGCTGCAGCTCGTGCAGGCGGAGCTCCAGGACCACCAGCAGTTCGACACGTACATGTCGACCGCCAGCTCCGCAGACGCCGTGCAGTACCTGCAGCAGCTCCAGAACGCCGCCCAGGACAAGATCGTGCTCTCGGACATGTTCATCCAGCACATGATCCAGGCCCAGCAAGCCGCACGGGAGTCCTAGTCTCTCGGACCAAAAGGTACCTGCTCTACTACTGTTCTGTCAAGTCTGCTCATAGGGGGCCAACACGCGTCCCCTGTAATCTCCCACGCCAATGTAAAAACATCAAAGCTGCGCCTGGTGCTCGCTGTGGATCTCTTCATCTTTCGAGGGTGTCATCCCCAAATGGCTACACCTCGTCAATCTACGTGTACCACATAGAACACTATTGTAGAGGAAACTAGGAAAATCCGTCCTGGAAACCGGCTGGCAAGACCGGCTCTCGGTCTCTTCCTGGTCAAAGTGACCAGTACCATCTGGCCCTGCGATGCGGCGACAGAGAGCATTCCGCTTTCCCTCCCAAAACGCATGATTTGTTTATCCATCACATAACCATAAATATCCATCTAAGGAGGTCTAGATATCCATCATGAGAGAAATTGCAGTATCATAATAGACTACGTATTCATTGACGGAGGTAAATTCCAGAGAGCTACACCTGCTCATGGTGTCGTCTGGAACTGATCTGAACGCTTCATCATGGCGCCTTCTATTCCAACGGCGCATTCGCTCTCTGTCTGTGCATTAGCTCCACCGAAGAGAAGCTCTCCACCTCACGAGGTACCCTACGTCTCCATCTCCATCTTCGCGCCTACCGGAGACTCGTGATGCTGCAGCGGTCGTGGCTGCGCGTGGCGGCACTCGTGGCCGTCGCCCTCAGCGGCTTCGTGGCGTCCAGCGTCGCGGCGGACGCGGCGCCGCAAGTGACCTACGTCTTCCAGGGCGCCGACGGGAAGAGCGCGTCGGATCTGACGCTGCCGCAGATCCTCGCGCTGCTGGGCTACGAGGTCCAGGAGGACAAGCACATCGTGCGGGCCGACCCGAACGTCGTGCGCAGCGCCGAGGACAAGGCCAAGGAGACCCGCGCGATCGAAAAGGCCGCTGCCAAGGCCACCAAGGCCGCAGAGAAGGCGGCGCGCGCGGAGGAAAAGGCAGCGGATAAGGCCGCCAAGGCTGCGGACAAGGCGGACCGTGCGGCGGATAAGGCGGCCGACAAGGCTGCAAAGGCGGCGGAGAAGGAGGCCAAGGCGGCCGCGAAGAACGCCACGAGCCCCGGCGCAAGCATCGGCTTTGGAGACAACACGGACGGACCCACGCCCGGATCTGTGCGACCGGCGACGCTGAATCCAGCAACGGTGGTGCCGGCGACGGCCGCCCCAACGACAGCCCCTGCTGCGGCTCCTACTGCGGCTCCTACTGCTGCCCCCACGGACGCTCCTACTGCGGCTCCTACTGCTGCTCCAACGGAGGCTCCAACTGCGGCCCCAACGGCCGCTCCGACGGAAGCCCCGACTCCAGCACCGACCACAGCGGCCCCGACGGAGGCTCCAACTCCAGCACCGACCACCGCGGCCCCGACGCTCGCTCCTACGCCACCTCCAACGCTCGCCAGCGCCGATACGTGTACGCCCGAAGAGATGGCCGAGGTCGCGGCGTTCCTGGCGTCGCCGCAGGCGGCCTAAGCTGTGTATCAATGGGCTTGGTGTCCACACACGATTTTGGAATTTTGTGGTTTCTAATACTGTAGCAAGCGGAAGGGAAGGGTGGTGAGGACTGTGAATAAAATGCAGTGTATACAATGCGTGACCTTCGTGCGTGTCTTCTTGAAGGCCTGCATGTCTCGACTGCTTCCAGAGAAGGAAACGTCTTGATGAGTTTCTGTGACATGTGAGCTCCTCACGCGAACGGATCTACTGGGCGCGTGCACTGCAAATGCCACGTTAGTGCTGTTTGTAGGCTCATGGCTCGATGGCTTGTGGGTTAAATAGGTCGCTCGGGGGCTCTAGTATGGTCCTATCTGCTACTACTGTATACGGCGCCCGTGGTGGGGGCAGTGGCTGTACATACTATCAGGGGGGGGGGGGGGG
>JAADXN010000281.1:0-30668 GCA_023337875.1 Pythium apleroticum | reverse complement strand
GGGCGACTATCTGCACGCCAAGGGCGACGGCGTGCTGCCTAAGGAAGGCACCGAGTCGAAGAAGCACCCGCACCCACACGCAGCCGTGGCCGTGGAGAAGCTGCCGCAGAAACCCCACGCGGCCAGCAAGAAGCCGCTCCCGCCGGCAGTGATCAGCGGCATGTCGCTGGACTACTACCTGGGCGCGTCTGCTGCGGCTGCGGGCGACGACGGCGACTTGGCGATGGCGGACGGCAAGTCGCCACCCAAACACAAGAAGAAGCAAAGCAAAACCAAGAGCAAACCCGGGTTTCTTGCTGCGCTGCCAGCGAGACAAGCGCCGCACGACAGCAAGGCGTACCAGGACGACGAGTTCGTGACGCCGTACCAGAAGCGAATGAGCAAGAAGCACAAGCTCAAGCAGCAACAGCAGCAGCACATCGTCCAGGGCGGCTCGGCGGCCAAGTCGATTCTACTGGGCGACTCGCACTCGAGTTCCCAGCTTCTGCTGGCCAAGCACTTGCCTGGGTCGTCGTCGTCGTCGACGTCGCAGCCGAAAGACAAGAAGAAGTCGCAACAGCACCAAGGCAGCAGTAGCTCGAACCCTCCGCTGCCAAAGCTCCTGGGCTCGTCACCGTCGGCCCACGGGTTCCTTCCGCCAGGCAAAGGCCACTCGGACAGCGAGGACGGCGACGGCACAGGCGACGACCACGACGCAGCGGCCGACGAGAAGCTGCCGCCTCTCCAGCACCAACAGCACGCAGCCAACAAGTGAGCAGCTTTGCAAAGCACGGATGGGTGTGTATTAGTGATACCGGTGTGCGATCAAGCCTCCGGGACAAACGGGCCCTTCGCGCGGAAGAACTCGAGCGCGCGCGCCGCCTTGTCGACGCCGATGTTGTACGCCGGGTGCGTGGCCTTGAGGAGGTTGCCGGCGTCGCCCACGACCTCTGGCGCGCGCTGGGCTGACACGCGTCGTCGCAGCGAGCTGTGGAGTCCGTGCTGCGCGACCGAGAGGCCGCTGAGGCAGTAGCACGAGTGGTAGTGGTCGCGCGGCTTGCCCGGCTTGTCGCGGAGCCCGCCTTCGATCTGCTGGCCGCACAGCAGGATGTACTTCTGGAGCATCTCGCGGTTGCACTGGACGATCTTGGTGCCCAGCTTCTCCTCCAGCACTTCCTCCAGCAGCGCCGGCAGCGCTCCCTGCCAGAAGCTGTAGCAGCCGTCCACGAGCTTGTTCGTTCGGCCCTGGTAGCCGCCTTCGTAGGCCATTTGTCGGTTCGTCAGCCAGTGGACAAAGCCCGGGATGTCCTGGATCTGGTCCATGGCGTCCAGCAGCCACAGCGTGGCGACGGCGCAGAACGCGTAGCCGCCGTGGGCCTCGTTGAAGGGCTCACCCGCGAAGCCGCCTTCGTAGGTCTGGCAGGACACGACAAAGTCCACGACGCCCTTGGTGAGCTCGTCCGTGAGCAGCCCAAAGAGGCTGGCGATGGAGATCACGCAGTACGTCACGCGCACGTCGACTTCGCCGCCGTCGTGGGCCGAGAACGCGCCCGACGCGTGGTGCTTGCGGCTCATGAAGAACTTGTACAGCGCCTGGCGGTCGACGCTCTCGAGCGCGGCGTCCGTGCCGATGAGCGCGAGCGTGAGACACGACGCGTAGGTCGTGGCCGTGTGGCCCAGCTGCATGACGCCGCCGCCAAAGCCGCCGTGGCGCTCGTTCCAGAAGTGCGACAGCGTGTCCACGGTCCGCGCGAGGAAGTCGTCGCTGGGCATGGCGTCCAGCAGCTCGAGCGAGTGCAGGATCCAGTAGATGATCCAGGGGCGACTGGCGTCCAGCGACACGAAGCCAGACGACAGGTGAGACAGCCCGCGCTGCAGGTAGTCCACGTGCTTGTCGCGCATGAGCTGCGGCTCGAGCGCGTCGTTGGCGAAGCCGTGGTCCTGGAGCTGGAGCTGCTGGTCCACGGGCAGCAGGTCGAGCGGGAAGAAGAACATGCCGCAGGTTTCCTCGCACTCCTGCTGGTCCACGAAGGTGCGCGTGGGCAGGTCGTCGCTCTTGGCGCGGAAGCGCTGCAGCGCCGCGTAGTCCAGCGACGGCGCCATGATGAATGAGGAGGAAGATGGAGATCTCTTCGGTGATGGAGGTGGCGACCTCAATAGAAGGACGAAACGGTGTGTGTGGTCCACTTCAATTAAGAGTGTATAGCGTGTAGTATACACTCGTACTTGGAGCAGGACATTGACAGAATGTGAGTAGAGTGCCGCGTCACCTATTATCTCATGCAGACACCGTGGCGACCTAACGCTGGACTAAGTGGCAGCTGGGACTGTTTTCATGGCTCGGCCAATGGAACACGGCGCTTTCGCCACGGCGATCGCAACGCGCATGGGATTGTTGAGGGGGCAGCCGGCTCTCCGCCGTGGGTTCGATTCTTCGACAAACACCGCAGTTAACCCTGTGTGTTGGCCCACTTCAACGTGCCCTGTCACGCTCAACTGCGCAGCAATCCAACAAAAGTGCATGCTGGATAGACCCTCTTGCACCACAGATCCAAGCGATTGCGTTATTGCCTCCGTCCAACCATGGGCCCCGCGGTGATGAACAACCAACGCCAACAAACTCCGACCAACGCCAACAAGTTCCAACAACTCCTTCATTCTCCATTTCGCCAACTCTTCATCCGATTCCACACCACCAGTGATAATGGCGGCCGTCTTGTCGCCCGCGTACGCGCCCGTGGCATCTCCCGACATCAACACCACTGCTGAAGAACCCCCAGCGCCGCGCTCCAAGCTCGCGGAGCTCTTCTTCGGTATTCCGGGCATCGTGGCGGGCGCTGTCCTCGGCGTCATCCTGGGCTGGGGCCTCGGCCGATCGGACCCGTCGGACGAGCTCATCTCCTGGATCGGCATCCCGGGCGACCTCTTCATCCGCGCCATCAAGTGTCTCGTCTCGCCGCTCGTGTTCTGCTCCCTCATCGTCGGCATGGCTGACATGCTGGCCGTGGGCAAGGCCGGCAAGATCGGGTGGCGGACGGGCGTCTGCTACTTGTTCACGTCGGCCGTGTCCAGTTGTGAAGGGCTCATCGTCGTGCTGATCTTCCGCCGCTGGTTCGGCAACAAGGCCAAGGAGACGGCGGCCTCCGTGGCCGAGTTCGCGTTGCAGTGCGCCGACCAGCCTGGGTACTACCTGAGCCACGTGAACGGCACGGTCTCGTGTGTCTTCGACAGTGCGTACAATGCCACTGGCACCTTCACGCCGGCGTCTGTCTTCCAGGTCACCGACATCAACAAGTCGTTTGCCACGGCGTCGAGTGAGGTCACCCGCCGCTCGCTGTCGGAGGCGCTGCAGAGCCAACTGCAGACGATGGTGCCCAGCAACATCACGCTGGCATTCTCTCAGGCCACGCTGCTGTCGATCATCATGTTCGCGATTCCGTTCGGCGTGGCGATCTCGCTTCTGCCGCGCGATATGAAGCTCGTCGCGTCGTTCTTCCGCGAGATCAACATGGTGCTCATGACGATGGTCCAGTGGGTCATCTTGTGCACGCCGGTCGCCATCATCTCGCTGCTGGCGTCCTCGATCGCTGTGCAGGACGACCTGTCCTCACTAGTCACAGACGTGGGGCTCTACGTCTTCTGCGCGCTCTTCGTGCTCTTCTTCCACACCTTCGTCTTCTACCCGGCGTGGATGAAGGTGTTCGTCAAAGGCAACCCGTACTCGTGGCTGCGTCAGATGGTCCGCGCTCAGATCTTTGCCTTCGGAAGCTCCTCGTCCATGGCCACGCTTCCAGTGGTGATGGAGTGTGTGGAGGCCACGGGCATCGTGTCCGCGACGCTGTCTCGCTTCGTGCTGTCGCTGGGAGCGACCATCGGCATGGACGGCGCGGCGCTCGTGTATCCGATCTCCATCGTGTTCATGGCGGAAGCCGAAGGCATCGGCCACATCATCGGAGGCGTCGAGTACTTTCTCATCGCGCTGGTCGCGACCATCGGCTCCGTGGGTGCTGGGCCAGTTCCCTCAGCCGGCAGCGTCATGACCATCACGATCTGGACGAGCGTGTTCCCCAGT
Source organism: Pythium apleroticum (assembly GCA_023337875.1). Classification (NCBI taxonomy): domain Eukaryota; phylum Oomycota; class Peronosporomycetes; order Pythiales; family Pythiaceae; genus Pythium; species Pythium apleroticum. Next base: position 26,617 of record JAADXN010000281.1, on the reverse strand, counting down.
GTCGCGCTGCCGTCGACATTCGCGTACGTGATCGCCACCGACTGGTTCATCGACCGCTTCCAGACCGTCGTGAACGTGACGTGTGACACGGTGGTCACGCGCATCGTCGCGGAGGTCGTGCACGAGACCACGACTCGCGACGAGCAGGAGAAGGAGCGCGAGAGCCTCGTGTCGACGCTCCAGAACGCGGAGCTCAAGCAGCGGCTGAGCGTCAACAGCCTCCACAAGAGCGAGGTCTAGAGAGATCCTAGCGTGGCTGTAGTACTGTATGAGAAGAGAACGTTGTCTACATGCATTCGAATCGCGTTCTTACTGAAACCACTGGCCCCTGTTGGTGGCTTGCTCATCAACACATCTGGGTCAATCGATCCCCAGCGTGAGGAGCCACGACGGGAGTCCCACGTTGAAGTGCTGCACCGTCGCGCAGTCCAGCGTGGATGCTGGACAGTGGCACGGAGAGCTCCGCTTCGACTGCCGTCCAGAAAGAAGAGGGAGGGTGTGGTGGCGATTCGGTTCGTATCCAAAGACGAGATCCAAAACATCGAAGCGCGTCGTTGGATGACCAATAAGCGCACGCGCTGCGAGTGATGTAGACTTTCCAAGGGTCCCATCCGCCCTCACCATGATGGATGCGCTCCATCATGGGATTGAAATCCACAGTCAATTCACGCCCACGTCGGAGCGGAACACGCTGCCAGGCTGGCGTGGCAGCAGCGGAATGCGCTGGTGCTTCCGCGCCCATCGTGCCGTTGCTCTGCACGGGCAGGGCGTTAGCCACGGCGCAGAGAGCATCGGTCAGCACAGCGACTCGGCGGATGCGTGGCGTGTTGAGCAGCCGCGCCATTCGCTTTCCTGGCCAGTGAAATGCGTGGCTTGATCCACCACGCTCATCTCCATTGAGCACTTCAACAGTCGACGAGGCGCCAATCAGCGCGATCCATTTCGCCAACGCACCAGCTCATGCCAAGATCGTTGGCAATTGGCGGAAACGCCAACGAACCCACGCGACTGGCCAATCACCACGAAAGATCGCCGTCACGTCAGGGGCAATGGAGCTCCGGCTCTCTGAAGCCATCTTTGCCAGGTGTGCATTTTTGTTCATTTTGAGCGACTAACCTACTCGAAAATAGTCGAAGTTCATGTGGTGTGAAAAACGGCGGAGAACATCTGACCAACAGCCTTTTGCTCGCGATGAGTCGTCAAATACTGGCAATTCTTCGTCTGGTTTTCACTGATTCCCTGTTTTTTTGTATCGAGAAGCAAACTCCACGCGAATTCACTTCGTCACAGATCGTCTGAAATTTGTGCACATTTCCCTTATGTCGCCGAATCCGTGGCCTAAGATACGAGACAGATGCTGAAGTGTCTGCCTCTTCTCCTGTCCGCAACCACTTTCTTCAGATCCAACGCGCGTGAATCAAATCACGCAGCTGGCCGTTTCCGTCGCGGCGACGGATTGCGGCATGCAAAGTCGCTCCGTCGACTGCCGTCGATTCCCCCGTTTCTGTTGGCGTTTTCTCGCCCAAGTCGTTGAACAACACGCCGAACCTGCACTTTTGCTCCCCCCACCACATGAATCTCCTCTCGTCCGTCCCCTCCTCTCCTCCGTCCTCCTTCCATTCTTGAGCCGCTCGTTTCCCAAGGTCTCACTTCCTCACTCTGCAATTTGCCAGCCTCCGCTCAAGTCCTCCCCCACTTCCGCGCGCCATGGCTCTCCAGTCGCCCAAGTACGACGTCATCCAGTCGCCGTCCGTGGACGTGGACGCCCAGAAGCCCTCGCAGCCCAAGAAGCAGTCCAAGTTCGCCGAGCTCTTCTTCGGCGTGCCCGGCATCCTCGGCGGCGCCATCATCGGCGTCGTCGTGGGCTGGGCGCTGAGCACGGCGGAGCCTTCGGCGGAGCTGGTCTCGTGGATCGGCATCCCGGGCGATCTGTTCATCCACGCCATCAAGTGTCTCGTCACGCCGCTCGTCTTCTGCAGTCTCGTGGTCGGCATGGCCGACATGTTGGCGGTGGGCAAGGCCGGCACGATCGGCTGGCGCACGGCGCTCGCCTACCTGTTCACGACCGTCGTGGCCAGTTGCGAAGGACTCGTCTGGGTGCTGATCTTCCGTCCGCTGTTCAGTAACGAGGCCGAGGAGACGCCAGTGAGCGTGCCAGAGTTCGCGCTGCAGTGCGACCAGCCAGGGTACTACCTGAGCCACGTCAACAACACGGTGGCGTGTGTCTTCGACGCGACGTACAACGCGACCGCGAGCTTCTCGGACGCGTCGGTCTTCAAGATCACGGACATCAACAAGTCGTTCGCCACGGCGTCCTCGGGCTTCGTCAAGCGCTCGCTCACGCAGGCGCTGCAGGGCCAGCTCTTCACGATCGTGCCCAGCAACATCACGCTCGCGTTCTCGGAAGGCACGCTGCTCTCGATCATCACGTTCGCGATTCCGTTCGGCGTGGCCATCTCGCTGCTGCCCAAGAACCTCCAGGTCGTCGGCAGCTTCTTCCGCGAGATCAACCAGGTCTTCATGTTCATGATCAAGTGGGTGATCCTGTGCACGCCCATCGCCATCATCTCGCTGCTCGCGTCGTCGATCGCCGTGCAGGAGGACATGGCCGTGCTCGTGTCGGACGTCGGACTGTACGTGGCCTGTTCGCTGTGCTCGCTTGGCTTCCACTCGCTCGTGTTCTACCCGCTTTGGATCAAGGTCTTCGTGCGTCGCGAGAATCCGTACCGCTGGCTCAAGAAGATGTCGCGCGCTCTCATTTTCGCATTCGGCAGTGCGTCGTCCATGGCCACGCTGCCGGTCGTCATGGACTGCATGGACGCCACGCAGCAGATCACCACGACGCTTTCCCGCTTCGTGCTCTCGCTCGGTGCGACCATCGGCATGGACGGTGGCGCGCTGGTGTACCCCGTCGCGATCGTGTTCATGGCGGAGGCGGAGGGCATCGGCAACATCATCGGCGGTGTGGAGTACTTCCTGATCGTCATCGTCTCGACCATCGGCTCCGTCGGTGCCGGCCCAGTGCCAGCGTCGGGCATCGTCATGACCATGACGATCTGGAACAGTGTCTTCCCGAGCGTCAAGCTGCCATCGACCTTCGCGTACATCGTGGCGACCGACTGGTTCTTGGACCGTTTCCAGACTGTCGTGAACGTGACGTGCGACACCGTCGTGACCCGTATCGTTGCGGAGCTTGTGGGCGAGACCATCGAGGAAGAGGACCGCAAGAACCTGCTCGACGCCGCCGACTCGCTCGCCGAGCACAACCCAGAGTTGAAGGAGACTCTGAGCGTCGACCCGAACTCCAAGAGCGAGGTGTAAGAGCCATTCCACAGTCGAGGTGTGCTGAACAATGTATGTACTTTCCGGATTCGAAATGACTGTTAACAGGATCGAAATGGCTACATTGGTGTGTACCACATAGACGACAGACAGGGGCCACTATTTGGAAGCTTCTGCAGCCGTTCGTGCACAGCAATCCACACGGATGGCAGCGTGGCTTGGAAGGCCAGTTGTCGACGCATGGTGTCAAGTACTGTACTTGGCGGAGTATGTACTACTGTAGTACGGGATGGTGATGATGGACTTGAGACTGATAGTGATGTATTGTATCCTTTGGCGGAGCAGATGCACGATGTGAAACTACGCGGCATTTCTTTCGCCACACAATGCTAATGAACGGCAACACGACTCACACACGACTGCTTAGGCCTCGTTCTTGCCGGCGGTCGAGTGGAGCACCTCACGCAGCTCTGGGTTGTGCTCAGCAAGACCGTCGACGGCCGACACGAGGCTCTGGCGCTCGCTGATGTCGATGGTCTCACCGACCTGCTCGGCCACGATACGCGTGACGATCGTGTCGCACGTGACGTTGACGGCGGTCTGGAAGCGGTCCAGGAACCAGTCCGTGGCGACGATGAACGCAAAGGTCGACGGCAGCGGCACATCCGGGAACACACTCTGCCAGATCGTCATGGTCATGACGATACCAGCGGCAGGCACAGGACCCGAGCCGACGGCACCGATGGTGGACACGAGGATGATTAGGAAGTACTCGACGTTGCCGATGATGCTACCAATGCCCTCGGCCTCGGCCATGAACACGATCGCGATCGGGTAGCCGATGGCAGCGCCGTCCATGCCGATGGTGGCGCCGAGCGACAGCACGAAGCGCGAGAGCGTTGGCGTGATCACGCCCGTGGCGTCCATGCACTCCATGACGACAGGCAGCGTGGCCATCGAGGACGCGCAGCCCATGGCGAAAACCTGCGCGCGGAACATCTTCTTGATCCACGCGTACGGGTTGCACTTGACGAAGAGACGCAGCAGCAGCGGGTAGAAGATGTACACGTGGACGGCGAGCGCGCACAGGTCGCAGAGCACGAAGGTGCCGACGTCCGAGACCAGCACGCCCAGGTCGTCCTGCACGGCGATCGACGACGCGAGCAGCGAGATGATGGCGATCGGCGTGCACTTGATGATCCACTTGATCATGGTCATGAACACCATGTTGACCTCGCGGAAGAACGACGCGACGACCGTCATGTCACGTGGCAGCATGGAGATGGCGACGCCGAACGGGATGGAGAACATGATGATGGACAGCAGCGTGCCCTCCGAGAACGCGAGCGTGATGTTGCTGGTGACCATGGCCTGGAGCTGGCCCTGCAGCGCCTCCGTGAGCGAGCGCTTGGTGAAGCCCGAGGACGCCGAGGCGAACACGCCGTTGATGTCCGTGACCACGAACTTGGCGCTCTCGGAGAACGACGCCGACGCGTTGTACTTCTCATCGAACGCGCACGTGACGCTGTTGTTCTGCTGCGTGAGGAAGTAGCCCGGCTGGTCGCACTGCAGCGCGAACTCGGTGACGGTCGACTCGGCCGTCTTGGCCTCGTTGCCGAACCACGGGCGGAAGATGAGCACGGCGATGAGGCCCTCGGTACACGCCACGACCGTGGTCGTGAGGTACAGCAGGCCCGTGCGCCAGCCGATCGTGCCGGCCTTGCCCACCGCCAACATGTCGGCCATGCCGACGATCAGCGAGCAGAACACGAGCGGCGTGACGAGACACTTGATGGCGCGGATGAACAGGTCGCCGGGCACGCCGATCCAGGACACGAGCTCCGCCGACGGGGAGGTCCGCTGGATGAGGTAGCCCACGATGATGCCGATGGCGGCGCCGGCCACGATGCCCGGCACGCCGAAGAAGAGCTCGGCGAACTTGGACTGCTTCTTGGGCGCGGGCGTGGCGTGCACGTCCTTGTGGAGCTCGCCAGCCGCCGACGGCGTCTCGATGACGTCGTACTTGGGGGACGCCGGTGCCATCTTGAGACTCGAAGAAGGGGGGGGGCTTGCGAGGTCCGCGGTGGATTGGAGAGTGAGAAACTTTTACCAACGTTGGCAAGTTGTTGGCGGGTTGTGTTGGCGTTGGCGATTTTGGGTGGGAACGCCGGGGAGAGGGGCACGCGTTGGCTCGGCTCGCCGTCTGTGTGTATCGCCGACAAGGGAATGCTGGCAGATCGGGTCGGCAATCGACAGACCGACGACGACGCGGGAGAGGAGAGGGGCAAGAAAAAGAAAGAGGAGAAAACGGCGAGCGCAGAGTGTGTTGTGGACTCTGGGTTTCGTCGTCTCCTTGGCGTGCAATCTGCAGTACCTACAGTGCAGTAACACAACATATAAATCAGAGGAATGGGGCGAACTGAAAAGCAGATGAGTGGGAAGTTCCCACTGGGAACTCGCCGAGGCAACGATTTCCGCAAGATCGGCTCCAGCTGGAAGCATCGCTTGCTGTCTGCGGGCAGCTGCATGATGGGTGAGAATTCTACAACGCCAACACGGAATTCAAACGCAAATCAGTTGTGTGAGTGTGTGGAATGGAATGGAAAGCCTCTCGATCACCGTGTCAAAAACGACAGCAAAGGGAAAAAGGGGTAGGGCGGGGCGAGCTGTTGTTGAAGTGTTCAATTAGTCAGGTGACACAATACAAACTTCAAGATCAGAGTGGAGCGGCGGGATGCGCCTGTAAAGAGCCGGAGTCACATCATGTGGCTCACTTCCAGTTTGATTGGTTAGTTCAGTAAACTCGAAGTGCAGAAACAAGCCATTTTCCTCCGTTGTGAAAACCCTGTTGATTTTCGCAATTTTTTTCCTGTACAAGTTTGCATGAATGCAGATACTGGACTGGCGCGAAGGCGACTTGTTTCATACTCAGAAAAGGATATGGAAGCGGGCGTGAAGAGCTCTTCACACACAAGCTCACTTTCCGTTTCAACGCGTGGAGTCTTATCCACATTCTGCAGTTAGTCGATTAGTCGGGTTTTTTGTGCCAGACAGACACGCTGGACCAGCGTCGCTGGTTGCATCTTGTGGATTCGATGGGAATCACATTGCAGCGAGATGCTGACAGCTTGCAATTTTCCCGGTCTAATGTGGATAGTCTCCACTAGCAGATTCGTCTTTCCCTCTGGCGAAACTCTCGCTTTTTTGTAGGGTCCTGGCGTGTTTAGCGGCGAAACACGCCAGGACCAAACAAAAAAGCCTGGGAAACGAGGATTTTGTTCGGTTTTTGATCTCTCTGTCGAAGAGGGAGATGAGATCTCCTTCTCTTCTCTGGTTTGCGATTGGCCTGAGTCTGCGCCTTGTCGGCACTCGTCACTTCAACCAGCAACGGTCCAAATCGCCACCGCTCAGTGAGCTCAGGCCGCCTTCAGTGGCTCAGCTACAGTCCGTCGTCACTGACGACGGGGTTAAAATCGTATTATCACTGCCTCACGAGGAAGCGACAGACACCGCCTCTCCAGAGCACAATCATCAACACGTTCGGACCAAAGTTGGTGTGTTTGACAAACACACCAACTCTGACAAACACACCAACTTTGGTCCGAGCGTGTTGATGATTGTACTCGGGAGAGGCGGTGTCTGTTTGAACGTTGGTGTCGACTCCATTCTCACACCTTTGCTTTGAAGTGAAGTCTATTGAGTTACGTTTTGTTTTGCGAACATCTATAGCTGGGGGGAAGGAACTAGCCGGAGCTAGTGGTGGCAGGCACATGACGTGCCTGCCAGTGAGCGACATCACTGTGGAGGAGTGTCGCCACCGGCCATTCTCACACCTGCCCATGTGAAAATAATGTTGCTGGCAGACAGCAGCTCTCACTGACCACAACTGACAGCTGCGGATTAGTCTCCCGAGGATGCTCATCCTTTCACTCCGTTTCGCTTTTCCAAAGAGAGCCGACCTACACTTTTCTGTAGCCATGTCCCAACAGAATTCTGTCGAGAGTCACACGGCTTCGTCGTCTCTTCAGAGAAAGCCGGATTCAACAGAGGAGGATGGACTCCATCCTCCTCTGTTGGATCCCAGTGGGGCTCCATCATGGAGCCCCACTGGGATCCATCGTGGATCCATGTTGATGATGGAGGATCTTGGAGATGCGCTGCTTGTTTGCTTGTCGCCACCGTGGCTTCGCGATCCATTTCACAGAACGAACGGCCACGACTTGCTGTTTGTGCAATTTTCTTGTTTTTTCATCTCCCACAAACGTCGGCAGGTTAGATTGCCCAACAAACCCATCCGTGATATCACGGTTAGTCCTCGGACGCCAATAGTTGGCGCTTGTGGGTCGCCAACTTTTCCAGCGCCTGCGTCGCGTAGCCCTTTGAGTCGTTCGTCGGCGAGATGCATGTCGGCCAGAAGCCACACATGACGCAGAAATCCTGCGCCTCGTGCGACAGCTCAAAGCCACACGCCGGGCAGAAGCCCTTCTCCTGCGTCTCCTCTGTCTCAAACAGCTTTCGGCGCTTCGGGACGTTGCCTAGATCCCCCGCAAATGCCTCCAGAAACGCCCTGAAGAAGAAGAGATGCTCGTGGTCGCGCACGTACACGCCGTGGGTCTTCATGGCATCTCGTTGGGCCGCTGCGAACTCCTCGGCGGTGTAGTGGTTGTCGAAGTAGCCCATGCGAAGCGCCGTCGTGCCGGCGCCCTGCTCGATCGGCTGCTTCCACCGCCACTGCGAGAAGCTCTCCGGAAACGCGTGCCGCATCACCAGCTTGCCGTAGTACACACCAGGCCCTTCCACTGGCACTGGCGTTCGCTCGCCCACGAGGTCCTTCTTACTGAGCTTGCGTGCGAATTCGACCACGCGCTGGTCGAGAAAGGGCGAAATGACTTGGATATCAAATGCCTTGGCCAGCGTGGCGGCCGTGAAGTTCATGACAGTCATGATCTGGTCGCGGTACGCCAGCATCGCGTCCTCGTCGAGGCTCTGGTAGAACGCGTAGCCGCAGAAGATCTCGTCGGCGCCGTCGCCCGTGACGATGTGCCGCACACCCAGACGCGCAGCCTCCTGCAGCGTAGCGTAGATCACGAGGCTGTTGCGGAGTTCCATGGGATCGCACGTCGCCAGCAGCTTGGCCACTGGCGTCGCGTGGACCAGCAGCTCATCCAGCGTCCGTGTGAGGATGTGCTGGCTCTCGATCGAGTGGTTCTGCAGACGCTTGAAGATCTGCTGCGCGTAGCCGGCGTCCGGGGCGTCGGCGCTCGCCTGGACAGTGAACGCGTGCTTGAAGCTGAGGATCGGACGCGCCTTGTCAGCCTTGTTAAGGGAGAACAAGCCTTCGCCATGCTCAGAAACCCATGGCTGTGCGCTCGTTTCAGCCAGAATGGACGTGTCCAGGCCTCCGCTAAGGGAAATAGCGTCGATGCCGTCCGGGAATTGTGACTTGTAGTCGCCCAGCACTTGCTGCAGCAGAGTGCGGAACTCGATGGCTGCCGCTGGAGGCTTCTCGCGGAGGTAATCCGCGCACAGGTTCTGCTGCTTGGCTACTACGACCTTGGCGAGGAAGGCCAAGTCCTTGGTGTAGTGGTAGAGGATCTGCTCTTGCGGGTACATCATCGGGTGGCTGGGCGCGATGGTGAGGCGAGGCAGAGACCACTTCTTCCAGGCGTCTGGCGAGATCTCGAACGGCTTGTCCTTGGAGATCTGTCCCAGCGCCTCTGCCATTTGAGCTGCCAACAGTGTGTGCATCTTCTCATCGTGGCTACACTCGGCTGGCTCATTAACGGACTCATGATCATCCTCGGTGATCCCCTCAACGGGAAACACGAGCGCGCAGCGGAACGCGAGCCACGGGCCGAACACAGGATGCAGGCAGAGCTGGGACGGCTACCAGAGCACAAGCACGCACACAATCACGTCAACTGTGGCTTCCAGATAGCCTCACACCATAGTATTATACGCACGGGGCATCTCGAAACCGCGCGAGCAGCAACCGCCATCTTCTGCGCGAGGATCATCTTGCCCTCGGTCATGTCCGCCGTCCAGTACGTCTGTGCATCATCGCTTATCCGTCAATGTGACGAGCTCAATCAGCCCTTCAAACAGGGATGCTTCCCCTTACCTTCACGGGCGGAGCGACGCCATTGGCTTGGCACTCGGCGATGGCGTCGGCGATGCTCTGCTGCACGTAGCGGTCGATGGGGTCGGGCAGCACGCGGCCTTCGCGGTCGATCTCCTCCCCCACGCGGCGCAGGAACGGCTCCCACAGCGCACGCGAGTTGCCCACGAGCACCAGCAAATGCGACGCCAGTGATGAGGCGTCAGATCCACAGGCAGCATCGTCCGCCAGCGGCAGCTTCAAGTGCGTTAGGTCGGACGCCGCCGTCGTGTCGTTCTCGAGAAACGAGTTGTATCTCTCGACCGTGAGAGGGATCACCACGTCCAGACCACTGCAGCATACACGCACAGGAACGGTCAGAGAAGGGGTACACATCCAGACTACGCAGTGGCGGAGGAGGCGCGAGCGTACGTTGGCGCGAGCGCCGCGCGCAGCAGCGTCAGCACGCGCTTCGTTGGCGTCGTCATGGCGTCCGATTCACCAACAAAGGCAGCGGTCGCAACTCAGACTCAGAAACCCAATGTACTGGTTTAAATTAACGCATGCAAACGTGTACCCATCTTGCGTGTGGGTCTAAATGAGCGTCTCGGTGATGAAGCCGTCGTTGTCGCTCGCAGGCAACTGCTGCTTGCGCTTCTTGCCGCGACGCATGAGGTTGAGCGCCGTCGACCACGCGATCTCCTTCTTGCGCTCGCGACCGCTGGGCAGCACCTGGGACAGCGGCAGCAGCGGCGCGAGCTGCTTGAACACGAGCCCGGCCTCGTGCGGCGTGAGGTGCTCGCTCCACAGATTGTTTTCCTTGGCGAGCGTTTCGATGGGCAGCATCGCGCAGCGCAAGTCCGACAGGCGACGCAACACGGCTTTGTTGACGACTTGCTTGGAAGTGACAAGGCGGAGCGGCGGAAAGCCCCGGAACGCGTCGCCGCAGCACCACTTCTCCCACGCCACGGGCACGCTGTCCTTTGTCTGGACCTCAAAGTGCGCTGGTAGGTCCAGAGCCACCGATGAAGTCTTCGATGGTACTGGTACAGAGGGAAGCACTGGCGTTGCCTTGGGAGTAGCTGGTGGTGGCGCCGATTCTGTCGTGGCGGGCCGACGGGCCAGCACGAGTGGGCGGATGGGAGCCGACGTCTGCGAAGGCAACGCGAAGGGCACTGGCGGTCGCTGTGGCGCTGCAGCAACAGGAGACGCCGGCTTAGTGCTGGCCTTGTCAAACGCACTTAGCGACAGCGGTGTTTCTTCCGCCTGCTCGACCACGGGGCCGCTGGTGGCCGACTCCTGTGACGTCTCAGCTTCCTCACATCGCTCGACCTGATCTTCTTGAGGCTCAGCTTCCTCCGCATCGCTGTCACTCGACTCGTCACTCTCATCTTCGTCGCTGCTATCGTCGCTGCTCACGTCCATATCTTCTGGGCCCTTCGACTCGCTCTCCTCCACAACTGTCGCCTCAACTGCGCCACACAGCACCGCCTTCGTTGCCTCCACGTCTCCTTGCTTCCCCTCTTCCTCCTGCTCCTCCTCTTCCTCCATTTCCACCACCGCAGGCCCTTTCTCCTCATCTGCATCGTCTTCCTCGAGCGCCTTCGCCACCACGTCCTCCAGTTCCGCTGTTGACGCCTGGACCACCAACAGCGCGCCGCGCGCCGTCAGCTCGCGCAGAACGTTCTGCGGCACCTGCGCCATCGCCGCCCGCAGCACGCGCATCTCGCTCTCCATCTTCATCACGCGCGACTCCATCTCCATGTTGCCTTTATTGGCGTTTTCTCCTGTGCGTTGGTCACTGGATTCGCGCCAACACCGTTTGAATGCTCGTCCCCCAACCCGCCAACTTTTCCGCCCCAACTTTTGCTTCAACTTCAATTCTGGTTGGTATACGCGTATACTCCCCACAAATCTGGGCTTTTTCAGACGGGTCGTCATATGTGTGGGTCGGGTTCGCAAACCCGCCTGGCGCGTGGACTGCATGCATCCTTTCAGGATCCAAGAGCTCCACAACCTCCGGACGCAACGGTCAGAAGGACGCAAAGCGACGCCAACTACGAGCAACATGGCGGGCACGCTGCTGACGATGCCGCTGCTGATCATCAACATGGGCGCCGAGATGATCTACGTGCTGGACCAGCGGCTCAAGGCGCAGAACATCCCGCGCGACAAGAGCTCCAAGGTGCTCGAGGACATCCTCAAGACCATGCACAACGAGAAGTTCATGGCCGAACTCTTCAAGCCGCACCGCATGTACTCGAACCTGGCGACGCGGCAGATCTTCGACCGCCTCGCGCACTCGTCGATCATGCGGCTCAACACCAACAGCATGGACAAGCTCTACGATCTCATGCGCATGGGCTTCAAGTTCCAGATCCTGTCGTGTTCCTCGGCAGACGAACTGCTGCAGGTGACTATGAACCACCTCTCCAATACCAAGTCGCTGATTGACGCCGACGACGCCAAGCGACTCGTGGACGAGACCATCCTGCTCACGTCGCAGACGTTTGGCTCCCTAAGTGCTGCCGACTTTGCGCTGCTCAAGCAGTATTTGTGTCGGTTCTTCCAGGACACACGCATCAAGGTCTCGCTCTTCTTGCAGAATGGAATCCAAGCGATGGACGGCACGCTTTCGATACGCTACGATGGGTTCACAGCCACAGGCGGTCGCGTGCCAGGCACCGTGCGGTACTTCGACGATGAAGGCACGCTGGACGAGGAGCAGAAGTTCGCCATCGCGTCAGCTGAGGACGCTATCGAGGCGCCGGACACACCCGTGCTGGAGCGTGAGCAGCGCAACTCGCAGTTGGGCTTCAACATGTACGAAGCCGATGCCAAGGGCGCTGCCGCGGCTGCCAGCAAGTCCACAAAGGACGTGGTCGCAGGGGCGAAGCTGGCCGGCGCCAAGGGCCCGGCAGAGACAAAGCCACACAAGGCGTTCAAGGCCACAGCCAGCGACGGGCTCAACTTGTTGGCGGATCTGTTGGGTGCGTCGGCTAAAGAGGTAGAAGATCGGTCCTTCAAGATCAACTTGTTTCCAGACGATCTGTCGAGGGCCAAGGGCGGCGACGACGAGGACGACGAAAAGGAGGTGCCGACCATCTGGATCGACGCAAGTAGCGACCGCAAAGAGACCGACTCGTTGCGTGAGGAGTTCGGAGACGACGACGATGCAAAGCGAGACAGCAAGCGCGAAGCCGACGACTTGCTGTGTCTCATGGACTCGACGACATGAAGCGGAGAGCACAAGCGAGAATACAGCGGCTGCTTCGAGGCCATGGACCAACTACCTCCAGATCCCACGAAGAATAGCACACAATATCTATACATGAGCATACGAATTCATCCATCCATGCCTTCATCATCATTGGCCGCCCTCGGGCACCAAGGAGCAGAACAACCCCGGCCAAGTAGTCGCCACTCCACGACAAGAATGCGAATGCCAAACGCCTTCGGGCACCACGGAGCAGAACACCAAGCGGCGCTGTCGCCACTCCACGACACTAACACGACGCCAGAGCCTTCGGGCACCTAGGGCCTCGGGAATTGTAGGCCGGCTATTGGACTCTATATGAGCAGACTAATAGACCTCATTTCATCATCATCTTCATCATCATTGGCATGCGAGATGTTGTTCACACCGCCCTGCATCCTCAAACAAAATACCTTTTATAAGGCATATACCGCTGTAAATAATCTTGTGAGATGGCAGAACAAAATCAAAAATCCTCTGACGATAATCTATTGAGATGTCTCTAACAGATATAGTTTCTAACGTCGACGTTTGCCGTTGGGATGAGTTGAAGTGGTGAAACCGCCCAATCAAAAGCGCCGCCGAATATCTCTTTCCGTAAATAAATTCAGTGAGGAAGTGGAAACAAATCGAAAATGGAAGCCTGAGTCGCTGGCTGGAGACGCCACCGGCGACTCCCCCAGTCGCCCATTTCACGCAGTATCACACTCTCCTCCACACTGCGCCATGATCGCCGTGGCCACGTCGGCGCAGTACGCCGCGCAGCTGCGCGCGCTGCTGGCGCTGGCGCTGCCGGGCATGCTGTCCACGTACTGCTTCTTCGCCATCTCGCTCACGCAGCTCAGCATCATGGGCCACTTGGGCGTGGAGCAGCTCGCCGCGGTCGCGTATTCGCAGATGTCCATGGACTTCTCCACGCTCGTGTTCATGCAGGGCTTCAACGCCGGCATGAACGCGCTCTGCTCGCAGGCGTTTGGCGCCAAGAACTTCCACCTGATCGGCCAGTACGGACAGCTCACGGCCACGATGCTCACGCTCATGTGCGTGCCCATGGCGCTGCTCTGGTGGAATCTAGGTGAGCTGTTGCTACTCGTGGGCGTCAAGGAGCAGGTCGCGGCCTACGCGCGCGTGTACTGCCGGCTGTGGATCCTTGGCATGTGGCCGCGCAGTATGTTCCAAGTGCTGTCGATCTTCTACCAGTCGCAGCAGATCGTGCTGCCCACGACGGCCATCAACGGCGTGACGGTGCTGCTCAACTTCTTTCTGGCGTCTGGACTCACGCACGGCTCCTTTGGGTTGCCAAAGCTCGGCTTCATCGGCTGTCCGCTGGGCACGACCATCGCGATGTGGGTGCGGCTACTGGGCTACTACTACTACATGCACGTGTACCGCAAGTTCGACCGCAAGACCCACGCGCAGTGGACGTGGCAACGGAATTTCCTCAAGATGAGCAACCTCAAGACGCTCATGGAAATCGGCTTCCCGCTCGCGGCCGGGAATCTGTTCGAGAATGCGCAGCTCCAGACTATGGCGCTGTTCGCTGCGAAGATCGGTGAGGTCCAGTTGGGCACGCACAATTCCATGATGGAGCTGTTCTTCTTCGCCACAAGCCCGATTTACGGTCTCCTGGACGCTTCGATTACGCTCATCGGCAAGCAGTTGGGTGCTGGACATGCGTCCCTCGCTCGCGCACTAGCGAACATCTCGGGGATCTGCATCGGTGTCGCTGCAGTGGGCACGTCCACGATCATGGTCGTCTTCCGCGAGAGCCTCGGACGCTTCTTTTCGAACAACACAGCTGTGCTGCTCCAGTTCCAGGAGATCGTGTCGATGGCGGCCGTCGGCTACGTCTTCTTGTCCTTCTTCTGCTACGCTATGGTACGTCGCCCACTCTACCTCACTGCGTGATCCGAACTTATATGGCTTTTGATTGTGAACAGATCATCCTGGAAGCACAGGCGCGTTCCGTGTCCATCATGGTCGCGTTCATCGTCGGCTCATGGGGCATCGGCGTGCCCACGGCGTACGTTTTGGGTCTTTGCCAGAGTCGGCAGTGGCTCATGGGCATCTGGATCGGCATGATCCTCGGGTACTTGGTCACGTCGGCCATCGGCTTCTACCACGCCTACTTTAAGACGGATTGGGAGCTACAAGCGCGACTCGCAGTCGAGCGATCCAAGGAGAGCAAGACGGTTGCAGGCGACGCCAAGATGACAGAAGACACGCCGCTGCTGTTACCCAAGTAAATTCCATCAAACCCTGCTAGACTACCACTACCACTAACACAAATGCATCCAAATTCACTCCGTACGCGCTTTCTTGTGGGCAGAGCGCAGTAGCGTGACTGCCGAGTGCCACTTGAGCCCTTCTGCGTCGCGCTTCATGCCGCTCTTCGTCGTTGAGTCCGGGAAGAGCTCGCCTCGGACAGCGTTGAGCATCTGGTCGGCCTCGGTCGCGCTCGGCGACTCCTTCCACACGTCTCGTTCCTGAAGTCGCTGCTCAATGAACTTCATGATGTACTTGAGGTCCGAAAGCCGCTTGCGGTTGTTGGAAGACGCCACGTCGCTCGCCTGGATCTCGCGAAGCGGCAAGTACCCGCACTCGGTGTCGCCGCAGCACCACTGGCGCCACATGAGCTCCACCGAGATCTTGGGAAACTCATAGTCTTCTGGGAGGTTGTGCCACGCGTTGCCCCAGAGGTAAAGCCGTCCACTGACCGTCGGAGCTGCCTGGACGGGGGCAGACAGTGGACGCGGAGGCCGCTGTTGTGACGGCGGCGGCGGCGGGGTCACGACACTGGGACGCGTTGGCGCGGGCTTCGTAGGAGGCCGAACGACAGCAGTCGGTGCCGATGGTTGCGGTGGAGGAGCGACTGCAACTGGCCGGCGGACCACCGCCGTCGGTGGGAATTGCGGCTGCTTGGTCGGCTGCTTGGGCTTCTGGGGCTTCTTCAGGAACAGCACTGGCGTGAACGGAACCACTTGCGCCTCGAGTCCAATCGCTTCATCCAGCATCGACAGCGAAAGCGAATCCGATGGGAAATCCAGTTCGACACGCTGCGATACCGTTGTTTCCGCGCTCTTCGTCGGCTTGTGCTTCACTGTGGCGGGCGGCGTCACCACCTTCACCACCTCCTCGCCTTCTTCTCCGCCCACCCCCACTTCCTCCTCCTCTGGACGCTTTCGATTGCCGCTGTCGTCACTGTTGCCGGCACTGTCACCGTCCATGGCCGCTCGTACTGCGGCTTGCAGTTGCCGCCGCGTGAGCACCAGCGGCGCGCGCTCCGTCGCGTCCAGCGCACGCACCACCCGCGCCACAACCGCATCCGCCAGCCCGTCCACAGTGCCCATGAGGTTCTCCAGCTTCTGCTCCATACTCCTCAACTGCATCTGCATATCGATCATCTCCATCTCCATATTCGTCGGCGTTGTTTCCCCAATGTCGTTGGATTTTTCCAACACATTTTCGTTGGTTGCCTTTGTCGTCACGTTGTGGATGCAGGAATGATGGCTTCAACCAGAGTATACACTTGCAAGGATCACCCCTGTATCCGGATACTGGCGACCTCGGCGGGTATACGTCGTATACTATACACCCACAGGCATGATGACTTCGTGCATCTCATTTCGCTCAGACAACAGGGAGAAGGAGGAAGCTCCAGCACCTGGACGGACGGACGGACGCAGATTGCACGGCGCTTCGTGACGACGGAACATGGCAACGGCGCTGCGTGGAGGATGGGAGCGCGTGCGTGACTCGCACGGACGCGTCTTCTACGTGAACCACGCGACTCGCGAGGTGCGGCGCGGCCTGTGGGCTCCGCAATCGGCACCAACGTACTGACGATTTGTATCTGGCTTCTAGACGTCATGGCACTTGCCTACAAGCGAGCCGCTGCCGCCAGGCTGGCAGGAGATGAAGGACGCCGAAGGGCGCGTGTACTTCGTGGACCACAACACGCGCACGACCACGTGGCTCGATCCGCGCACGAAGCCCAACAGCGCACCCAGCAGCAACGGCCGAAGCGCGGACCCCAAGCAGCAGTCGCCTGGGCAGAGCAAGCCCGCGGCGCGCGGCACGTCGACGTATGAAGGCCTTGGCCGCATCGGCGACGAGCCGGCCAGGGAGTCATTCTCCATGTCGCAGTACGACCAGGAGAGCGTTGCCGACGACCCGTCCGCGCTCACCATCGGACTGTCTGGTACGGGGATCCTGGACACCAACACGTTCGCAGATACTTCTATGTACGCGCGTGTGTTGTCGGATGCGGAAGAGTCGGATCTGGAGCTGCCGCCGTCGCCCACGGGCTTCAGCGACGCAGGCAGCGAGTCAGCGTCCGCGCTCAGCGCCGCCACGGCGTCCATGGAGCCGTTCCAGCCCAGTCGGAAGTTCTACCCGCCACTGCTGGCGCCCGACGACTCGACGCCGCTGTGTACCCACTGCGGCACCAAGTTCGGCGTGCTCCGGCGACGCGTACGTGGCGTCGTTTTCGCTGAAAGGAGTGTGCGGAGACTCACGGAATTGTGTTTGTTGTAGCACCACTGCCGGCTGTGTGGAGAGATCTTCTGTGGCGAGTGCACGTCCAACAAAACGACGCTACCGTTCGTAGGTCCAGTGTACGAGCAAAAAGTTCCGGTCTGTGTGCGCTGCAGCCGCAATGCGGTGGTCGGGGACTTTGTGAGCATCGTCGGCTTGCGGCGCCTGCTCGCTGACGACTCCATCAGCTTCACTGATGTACGTGCAGCTCATCAACTTCTGACTGATGCGTAATTCGGAAGAGTTGACTGGTGAGTTGTGAATGTCATAGAAACAAGACCAGTTGCTGCAGCTCGCAAGCGCGTTCAAGGCTGGCCGCGAAGAGACGCTGTCGGGAATGGGACAGCATCGCATCGCGCAGCTCAACGACATTGATGCTGCTGGTGGCGTTGCGTCTTTCTGTGAGCTACTCAACACCAGCAACGAAGAGCTCCAAAAGACAGCGCTCGAGATGCTTGGGAGCCTCATGGCCCTCGAAAATAGTGCAGGAAACGAGCTCGTGGCAGGTGACGCGTTTGTGCAGGCCAACGCCTGCGCGCTGCTCGTGAAGATGATGGGAAGTCGCGTTCTCGAGCAACAGCACGGCGCACCGCTGCGTCCGGACGTCGAGAAGAGGGCGCTGCGTCTCTTTTTCCACGTGTGCCGGTCGCCAACTTGCCAAAACGCATTGCGTATCGCTGGGGGTGGAGCTCGCCTTCGTGAAATGATCGCATCCGACTCGCTTACGCCAATGGAAGTTCGCGTCGAGGCAGCGCGCAGCTTGAAGAAGTACGTCATGGACAACGCAGACAACACCCAGGAGCTAGCCGAGCAAGGAAGTATCCCGCTGCTGTCGAGCCTCTTGGAGGACTTGTTGAAGCTGCGAGCGGACACCGTGCAACGCGACGACTATCGCGAGAGCGCAGTTTCTGCTGCGATGGAAGAAGAAGCTCTGGACGGAACGCTGGAGGCCATCCTCACGACTCTCTGTGAATGCATGCACCTGCTCGACCTCCAACGACTGACCAACGCGTCCATGGTCGGAGCCATCGGAGGTGCAGCCCAGGTCCCGCACAAGTCGATCCCATCCTTCGTGTCCGTCCTTCGGCGCCACGACCACCGAAACCGCATGCTGGCGTTCCAAGTGCTGTTGCGGGTGTCCCAAGAGCTGTCGTTTGTTGTCACCGTGCCCGACCAGCCAGAGTTCCTCAAAGAAGTGCTCATTCTGGTGGATCTGGAAGATGATTGCGCGATCGCGGCGGAGATTCTCTACAACGTCTGCGCGACGTGGACGTCAGCGACCCCCCAACCCGAAGGCATCGATATCCTGCGGCTGTTCCACGACCAGAACGTTGTCCAGCTCATCGTCGACAAGCTCAAGGGTTGCGTCGTCGGGCCGAACCAGTTCACGGGCGAGATCAACTTCCAGAAAAGTCTCATCGGCATCATCAAGTGCTTCACGGATCGTCCTCATGGAGAAGACTACGTTGAGCTCATCGAATCGTTGGACTGCATTCCCGCGCTTTCGGCGTTCCTGCTGTCCAGAAAGTCCACTCTGATCCCGTTCGCCGCGCAGGCTTTGATGAACATGTGCGAGCACAAGCCGGCACTCTTCGGAACCTTGGCCGACGACAAGAATGCCTGCGATTTTTTCCAGCGCCTGCTGCAGACGCCTCCAGATGAAAATCGCATCTCGGGTCTGCGATTCTTCCGTGCTCTCGTCGACAGTGGTCGCGTGATTCCTGTCGGCGTGCTGGATACGCTCTTCGTTCTCGCGGGTGGTCGCGACCAGAGACTGAAAGCCAGCAGCTTGAATCTCTTGGGCTTCATCACAGGAATCAACTCGATGGACGACCTCGCTCTGCCCATCGTGGAATCCACGGACCCCGAGAAGGTGCAGCTCTACGAGAGGTTTCGAGACCAAGTTGCGAGTGCGGCTCACTTCCCAGGCCTGATGACGATGTCGATGTCCCCGGATACGCCAGACGACGTTCGCCTCGATGCTCTGCGTTGTCTTCGTCTTTCGTTCGATGGTGGCATGGAGATCATGTCCCGCATGATCGACCAGGGTCTGTTGCGTGGCTTCTGCTCGTGTTTGCGTCGATGGACCGTCGCTTACAAAGTGCTTGATAGCTCGATGAAACAGACGAGCTACACCATGCTCAAGCTGCTTCACGTCGTGCTGAAGAGCTCGGTGTCCCACGTCGCGAATCTACCTGGAGATGACGTCAAGAGTGTAGTGAATGCTGTGACCGACTACCTCGTCGCCGGTCCGACGAACGAAACGCGTATGGCCGCAGGCGTCGGTATCGTGCGTGTCTTCATCGGCCATCGTGCGTGGAAGGACTGCTTCCTCTCCGAGTACACCGTGGAGTCAGCCACCACTGGGCTTGAGTTCATGCACGCGCTCGTGGATGTGCTGCCAAGTTTCGCTTCTGCTGCTGCTACTGCTGCAGCAAACGCGGAAGAAGGCAATGTCACTCCGGCTGACAGTCGAGCACGTGCAGTCTTTGACGACTGCTTCCACGTATTGGAAGAGCTCATTCACGAGATCTCTAACGCGTCGATCGCGAACATGGCCATCAGCGCCGGCGTCCACACTGCGTTGCTGCAGCTGCTCAAGCGCCACGCCAAGTTCGAGACCTCGACGGTCATCCGCATCCTGGAAGTGCTAAATGCTCTCACGCAAAATCGTCGCATTCGCCTTCTCGCGCTCGAAGCCGGGCCAGCGCTGAGTGCTCTCGTGGAGATCTACGAGGACACGCACGCCAGGTACAACACACTCGAGCCAGCGCAGCAGCAAATCGCTCGCCTGGCAGGACGCATCATCGTGAACCTGTCGACTGATCCGCTCGAGTTCCGCAAGACGCTGTACGACCACCGCTCCGTGCTACCCCGCGCGATTATTCAGAACGTCGAATCTCCGGCTGAAGAAGTGTCGATGATCGCTGAGGAAGTCGTGGCGAACTTGGTGGATTCCGACTTCGCGACGTGTCCGCTGTGGGTGGATCTAGTTGAAAGTGCAAGCATCGAGAAGCTGTTTCGAGTCATGGTGGTCGCGAAGCGGCCTTCCGTGCGCGTGACTGTGGCGCGCAAGCTCACAGAGGTCGTGTTTGCACAGCCATCAAAGCTGACGGAAGGACTGTCGCCGATGGAGCGCAGTACGCTGGTGACCATGCTCACGGATTTCTTCGTGGATTTGGATCCTCGCACTTCGGTCGTCGGTTTGCTGGCGCTCGCACTGCTTCTGAAGAACGACACGACCTTCGACGAAGACCAGATGCGACGCGTTGCCGTTGATGGAGCGGTGTCGCTTGTGTACTGGATGCAAAAGGGAACGGAACGGCACCAAGAAAACGCAGTCAACCTGCTTCACGACGCCGTGAACGAAGAGATCCGGAAGAAGTTCTACGAGCAGGTCAAGCTTGCCGAAATCCAACGCGACGTGCTGTTCGTGACGATGATGGGCCAGCAGATCGTGGACACCAAGATCACGACGAATGCCAGTGGCGTGTTCAAGCGCTGCGACTTGTTGACCGGGTTCTTGGCGACGATGGAGGCCTCTTCGTTGCCACGCGATGTGAAGGATCTACTCGTGGAAATCACAGAGTACTTTCTGGGGCTACTCAAGGGCAAACAACGACCAGAGCTTCGGTATCTGCCGCAGGTTCTCCAGTTCCTGATCAGCCAGGCACAAAACAAGGAGCTGGGCGTGAAACTTGTCAAGAAGGGTGCGATCGAGACCGTGATGAAGCTCTTGGAAGAGCAGAACGTCGAAGGTGACGAGACGGACGATGATGGCAGCGACGAACTCATTCGAGCGGCTATCCGATCTGACGCGAAGACGCTTCTGATCATGCTATTCGAACACGACATCCAGCGCGTCGTGCGATCGAATGGTGTGAGCACGCTGCTGTCGGTCATCATTCCTGAGACGATGGAGCCGACCGTGGAGGACACGCAGAACGCGTTGGATCTTTTCGAGTCGATTCTCGGATGCTCGGCGGACGGGAAGAAGGCGCTGATGGACAGCGACATCTTCATCTCGAGCCTGGAGCGCGGTCTGGTGCTGTTCGCAAAGGAACTCACGAGTGGCGACCTGGACTACCACAGTGCGGACGGTGCGAAGGTCGAAGTCGTCTCGCGCATCTGCTCGCTCGTGTTTGAGCTTGCGAGCGTGTACGAGGAGCGTGAGCAGATTTTCCAGACGAACAAGATGCTGGATCCAATCGTCGGCTTCCTCGAGTGGTTCACTGCTTGGGTCGATCGTGAAGGCGCCAAGGCGGATTCGCTCGACGAGACGTCAGTGACCAAGTACCGCAAGCTCATGACTGCTGGCATTCCCCTTCTCGAGTGTGCTGCTGTTTCGTCCAACTCCACCGAAGAAGGCGCACCTGACGGCGGGATCCCTGCGAGAGTGTTCGCGTTGTTTATCAGTGTCGTGCGCTGCTTCTCGACCCACCAGTCCACCGACATGATCGCCCAGGCGTGCCAAGGTCTCTCTACTCTTCTCCAGAATGATGACGTGGTCGTGTCTTCAGCCGTCGCAAGTGAGCTCCTCGCTCTCCTCAAGACGCACGGAGTTGCAGCGCCGAAGACGTCACAGTTTTCACTCGACGTGATGAGTTCGCTGCTTGACACCGTGAACGCGTTGTACTCGCGATCGACGAGCAACGACGAAGACCGCATTTGGATCGTGGACTTGGCGCTGTACGTGCTCTGTGCTGCCGTCGAGTTCGAGAAGGACGATCTTGACCTAGTCGCGCCACTGGCGGCACTGCGACGCGCATGCTCCAACTCCAAGTCCAGATCGTATGTGTACCAGTGTGAACAGCTCGAGAAGCTGCGAGCGGCACTGATCCAGCTAGCCACCCAGCCACAGTATCGAGCGTACCGAACGACTGTGCGCAAGATCCAGAGCTTGCTTGGTCTGGATGCGTCCACCGCAGCGCCAGCATCGTCGGCGTCCGCGGTGACGAAAGTGCAACGGTCGATCAGCAACGGCAGCAGCGGCCCCACCAGCGAGTACACGATTCGCTGTATGCAATGCACTGAGTCGGTCACGATCCCCGTCGGCCAGAACCCTCTGTCGACGACGTGCCGATCGTGCCACCAAGCCGCCGCTGTGGAAGGAGCTACGAAAGCTCCCGCTCCAAACAGAATGCCCAGCCCTCCGATCCAGAACGGCCGCGGCCAAGCGAGAATGGAAGAATCGAGGGAGCCAGACACGACGCCGTTCCCGTGCGGAAACTGCAGTCGCGTGCTGTATTTGCCGCAGGGCGTCGAGCTAGCCGAGGTGACGTGTCCGCACTGCCGATCATCGCCTGTAGTGGCACGCAAACCGTCGGCACAGTCGTTGCTTTCGTCCTCGGACGAGCCGCCGGCCGAGATGCAGGCTCCGCCACCGCAGGCACCACAGCGATCGAACTCGGCGCTTCCTCGCTCGCTCACGAAGGGCTCTTCCGGTCTCGACATCAAGGACACGAAGATGGTGACGTGCGGCCACTGCAGCAAGCACCTGATCGTCAAGAGCAGCGCCACGGCCGTCAAGTGTCCGCAGTGCCAGGGCGTTTCCAAGCTCTCCACCAACACCAGTAAGTTTCTTCGTGTCGATCCTGACGTGTTGGAGTTCGCGATACTGATGTTTGATGTTTGTAGCCCAAGAAGTGATGCGTTGCCAGAACTGCAGCACGCTGCTGAGTCTGCCGGCCGGTGCCAAGGCCTACAAGTGCATGAAGTGCCTGCACACGACGCGCCTGTCTTGAGCCCACGCAGTCTGAAAAGCGTGAAGACCTAGAGGTGCGGGTGTACGTGTTACTGTATGCTCATATAGATAGTGTGTTGGCAGTCACAGGGAACTGTACGTGGACGGAAGCACCGTCCCGATCTTATCAACTAACTTGAAAGCACTCACCACTCGCCTTCACTTTGACCCCCATGAGGTACAAATCGGACATGGCTACAGCTCAATGCAAGGGGAAGCGTCTCATCGAACAGTCACACTCGCTGCCGTCGCCAAACTCTCTCTCTCTCTCTCACCCCTCGTATGGAAATGGAGCGACAGCAGTCGCAGGCAACGACCACCACGAGTCCAAGTGCGAGTGCGAGTCCGTCGCACGGCTCCCGCTGGCTGGCAGTGTCGCTGGCGCTGGACTTCACCGTGATGCTGGCGATGGTGGTGCTGGACGCGCGCGATCTCTGGTACAAGACACGCTGGATCGGGCCCAGCGAGTCGTACTCGTTCTCGGCCGTGGCGTCCCAACCGCTGCAGCCGCAGTCGTCCCTCGCAGCAGCCATCAGCTTCAACCGCTCGATCAACAGCCAGACGTTTCTTCCGCGGCTCTCGGGCTGGAGCTCGTTCCTGTCGAAATGCGACGACGTGCTGCCTTTCTCCGACGGCTCGTTCTTCCTCCACGCCATGGGCATCAACTGCACGCTGGGAGCGACCGGATCCAACAACAGCGTCGTCGCCTCCAAGCTCATCTTCACCAACTCGGGCCGCGCCGACTCGGTCGCGTGGGCGGCGTGCCGTCTACTCCGCAACGACCGCAAGCCCGTAATCTGCCGCGCGCCCGTGACCAAGAACATGGCAATTCGCTACAACATCGCCGAGACACCGGCGCAGATCCGGTTCCCGTCGCGCACCAGCGAGCAACACGAGCTGATGATCTTCAAGACCACGAGTCCGCCGACGCTGTTGCCGTACACGGACGCCGAGAGTGAGCTGCTGGAGCTGCTGGGCGTGATCTCTCGCAGCGGGGCATCGCTCAGCGGCACGACGTGCGTCGAGGGCTTCGTGTACGAGGCCCCCGGCCACTACACGGCGAGCATCTTCGGCTGCGGCAGTGCCGCTCGCTTTGAGAGCTCCTTCACGGGCTACTTCGCCACCAACATGGCCAGTCTCCACCAGAACAAGGCGTGGCTCACGGGCGACACGCTGCAGCTCATGGGCTTGGGGTTCCTCATCCGCCAGAACTCGTGGTCGCTCTTCCACGTCTCGGAGTCCGCGACCGGCGTGCTCGCGCTGGAGCACAAGACGATCATCAACTTCTCGTCGTCGGGGATGCTCTACTCGTTCACCATCGTCATCGACTTCGTACTGCTGGTCATGAACCTCGTGAGCAGCTTGGAGATCGCACGGCTCGTGCTCTGGCCGCTGCTCCTCGAGATCTGGACCCGCACGCCTGATAAGCAACGCGTGGGCACTCCGCAGGCGCCCTTTGCCTTCGAAGACTACCGCGCCATCCTCACGTGTCCGCTGTTCCGCAGCACGCCGCTGGCCATTCTCATGCTCGTCTCGCAGTCGCTTTCCTGGATGCTCGTGCTGCCCAACTCGGTCATATGGACGTGGACCGAGTCGCTCCAGGGCAAAGTGCAGGCCTATCTCTCGACGCTTCGCATCTGGGTCGTGCCACTCATCCTCGTCAACATGGGCTGGAACGTGTTCGTGTACTTCGCCGAGCGGCTCGCGTTCGCTGTGACGTCTCGCGCCTACGTGTCCGTCCTCGAAGTGCTTTGCATCGCATCCATCGTGGCCTACGCCAAGCGGACCAGTGTGTTTTCCATCGGTAGCCTGAAGTACGGACTCGACTTGCAGCGCAACGCCGACTATCGGTCGTTTGCGAAAGGCGGATTCACGGCGTTTGGCAATGGGTACCCGGAGACGCTCGAGGCTCTCCAGACCACGACGCCAGAGATTCTGTGGACCATATACGGACCACTGGCGTCCATTCTCGCGTGGAGCGTTGTGGGAATCGCACTGCGCATGGTTCTACGCTACGTGTACCACGCCTGGTGGCGTCGTGCACCGACTGCCATCAGCCGCACGAACTCGATCACGGCTCAAACCAGAGCCGAGAAGTCTAGCAGCGCCGCTGCATCGCCTGCTGACGCGTCCGTGGCACTCCCACTACGCTACAAGAGGCTGCCGATCGAGACGCTTTTGAATCTACCCATCCGCGCCCGCAGTTTGATCCGCAATTCGTTTTACATGGAGACCAGCGTCAAGAGCAAGAGCTTTCTGCGGCCGTCGTGCTACGTGGAGCACGGCATCGTCATGGAACACCACAAGCTGCGCACGCGGCAGGGCTTTTTCGGCACGATTCGGTACTCCACTGACGCCGAGCTCCACGCAATGCCGGCTCCTGAACATGAAGAAGACCGAGCCAACGAACCAGTTCCATTTGATTCAAATGATACCGTGCGGCAGGCCGCAGCAGCAGCCATCAGCCTCCAAAAACGCAAGCGTGTCCTCACACCGCTACGGTAAGCAAACAAAGCCACTGCCTACGCGCTGTCGGCGGCTCGTGGGGTCTTCTGGGGCGATTTCTGGGGCGACTTCTGTGACGGGTTTGGATCGGACGGTGTGCTGTCGGGCTCGCCACCATGGCCGAAGTGCGGTTGCAAGTGGCGTTGGTCGAAGTCGCTCCACGCGTCGCGGATCCACGAGGCCTCCTGCTCGCTGCCAGGCGTGAGCATGAGCGGCGTCTGCTCCTGCGGGTTGCGCGTGTGAGCTTCACACGTGTGCGCCAGTCCCAGACACTCGACGAGCGGCCCCATCAGCAGCGTGAACAGCTACAAAGTATCAAGCGTCAGATCGCAATCCCACTACCAGTCAGAGCAGCAACGTACGATGGTCGTGCACAGCACGGTGAACAGCGTGGCACTGCGGATGGTCGCCGAGTGGTCGGTGTTGCCCTTGAGCCCGTGGACGTTGAGCGCGAGCGCGAAGGCGATGGCGCCGCGCAGTCCCGACAGCCAGATCACGACCATGTACTTGAACGGGATTGGGTGCACGCGCCAGAGTCCAGCGGCGTAGCACAGCGGGAACGTCGTGAGCGCTCGCACGACGAGACACACGGCGAAGCTCACGACGATGAAACGCCACTCCCACGTGAACGTGTCGGAATCTACCGAAGAAAAAATCGAATGCGTCAGGAAAATCTTCGAACCTCTGTCCACTCGCACATAGAAAGGGGCATTCACACAGGCAAAGAGACTGAGTCCGAGGTAGATGAAGATGAAGTTCTCGGCGAGGAACGCCATGGTCCGCAGCAAGTGCTCGAAGGTCGTGGCGCTGGCGTGCGATATGTTGTGGAGGTGGTAGTGGCGGATGAACGCGCCGCTGAAAAACACGGTCAAGTGGCCGCTCAGGTGGAAGAACTCGCCGGCCAAGTAGGACGCGTAGGCAAACAGCAGCAGGATCGAGATCTCGTAGGTCGGGTGCTGCTTGAGCGCTTCGTCCGAGTGGCGCAGCAGGTACGCCGACGAGTAGCCGACGAGCGCGGCGAGAAACATCGAACCGCCGCCGATGCCAGCGAGCGACGCCAGCATCTCGAGACTGCTGCTGAGCGACACGCTCGTGTCCTCCCGCAGCACGTTCTCCTGGCAGAGGTTGAAGATCGCCACCGCTAGACTCATAGAGACAGCAACGTTAGAAGGGGTGCAAGGGGGGGGGGGGGGGGGGG
>JAADXN010000280.1:0-30735 GCA_023337875.1 Pythium apleroticum | reverse complement strand
TCTGGTTCGCTGTTTTGATCTCGTCGACGGTGGGCAGCGTGTCGCTCGAGCCGTTCTCCACTTGGCTCAGCTGCGGGTACCCGAGCTGGTAGCTGGCGATGGCGCTGGTCGAGAAGCTGTAGAGCGAGCGGATGCCGTCCAGCGCGCGCGTCGTCGTGAGGTACTGGCGGCCCAGCACGGTCTGGCACTGCTTACAGAGCAGCTCGTGGAACGACGAGCCGCGGTCGGCCGAGTCGCGCGACGTGTGCGCCTCGGGCGACAGCGAGATGTTGGTCACGGCGCTCAGCGTGACCAGCAGCAGCTCGGCGTTGGAGCACACGAACGCGTACGAGTCACCAAAGATGGAGCGGCACGTGCCGCACTGGAACACCACGGGCGCCGCAATCTCCTCCTCCTCCTCTTCTTCCTCCTCCTCCTCTTCCTCCTCCTCGTCCACTTCCTCCTCCACAGACTCGCTGTCCTCCTCCTCCTCCTCCTCATACTGAGGCGGAGGCTCGTACTTGACCACCGGCTTCTCCTTCTTCTCCCGCTTCACAGCAGACGACGGCGCCGCCACGCTCTTCTTCACAGGCGTCCTCTGTGCAGGTGTCGCTGCTGATTTACTGGGCGTAGCTGCTCTCACGGGCGCCGCTGCTGCCGCCTTGACGGGCGTCTTCTTCCGCACGGGCGGCGTCGAATGGTGGCCATTGCTCGTCGCCGACGAGCTCTTCTTCAGTTTTTTCTTCACGCTCGGCGTGTACACGACGCCCACGCCGTCGCTCTCCTCGCTCGCGGCCATCGCCGCCGCCACACTCAGCGCGTACGCGCGGTCCTGCTCTTCCTGCGCGTCGAAGGCGCTCCGCTTTCGCGCCATTTTTCGAGTTGCTGCCCAGTTGTTGAGCTCTTCAAAGTTGGACCCCTCAAGTTGCAACGACCTCTATGATCGATTTGGGAAAGTTGCTGAAAGAGGGTTAATCAAGAGTTTACAGGCATGTTTTGACGAAGAAAACGTGTTTTGGACGGAAGAAACGCTGTTTTGGGTCTTTTCCACTCGCTCCGTCTCGACATCAACAGGACATTTTCGAGCGACGCTGGTCTCCTTCTCTCTCGCGTCGCTCGATTACATAGGGGGCGTCGGCTGGCTCCGTGCCGACTCGACACTACTGGGTTAAGCGTGGGCTGTCTAAATGGGGGCGTTTTTCTTCTCTCGTGGCGACTCGGGATGGCGGTGTTTTCAGCATTCTCTTCTCTCTCTCTCTTCTTGTGGTCAGCGTGGGCAGCGGCGTCGTCTTCGCTTCGGCGTTTACAGTCCGTGGTTGTTGTTGCCGCGGAAGGCCGGCTGGAAGCGCGAGTGGAAGTCGTTGAACCACGGATGCGCCATGGCCGCCCGCGCGGAGATGCGGCGGCTCGGCTCGAACACCAACAGACGCTGCAAAACAACACAACTGGGTCAGTACACATAGCCAAAGGGGGAGCGACAGCAGCTACAGGGCACGCACCGAGAGCAGGTCGAGGCCCGTGGGGTCGAGCGTGGGCACGATCTTGGATAGCGCGACGGGCCGCCACTTGGGGAAGCTGGTCTTGTAGTCGGGCAGCGTGGACACGCCCGGCCACGAGTTCTCGTCGGGCGTTCCGAGCACGCGGAAGATGCGGAAGAGCTCGTCGATCTCCGAGTCGCCCGGGAACAGCGGCTGCTTGTTGACCATCTCGGCGAAGATGCAGCCGATGGACCACGCGTCCACGGGCGTGGAGTAGTGCTTGGCACCCAGCAGGATCTCGGGGGCGCGGTACCAGAGCGTCACGACTTCGTGCGTGTAGCTGCGGATGGGGATGCCGAAGGCGCGCGCGAGCCCGAAGTCGGCGAGCTTGAGGTTGCCGTACTGGTCGATGAGCAGGTTCTGCGGCTTGAGGTCGCGGTGCAGCACGCGGTTGGCGTGGCAGTAGGCGATGCCCGCCAGAAGCTGGTACAGAAAGCGCTTGACCTCCATCATGTCGAGGCGGTGCGGCACCATCTCGAGACACTTTTTGAGGTCCTGGTCCAGGAACTCAAACACCAAGTAGAGTTTGTTCTGCTGGTGGATGACGTCGTACAAGTGCACGACATTCGGGTGCGAGGAGAGCTCCTTGAGCAGCGAGATCTCGCGCATGGCCGTGGACGGCACGCCCTCGTCGTCCGCCTCCAGTCGGATCTTCTTGAGCGCCACGATGCGGCCCGAGACGAGGTCTTTGGCCTTGTACACGATGCCGTACGTGCCTTCGCCGATCTTCTCGACCTTCTGGAACTTGTCCATGGCGACGAGTTAGCAGACGATAAAACCACGAGACGAACGCGCAGGAGACGCAGAAGAGAGTGCCGCTAGTCGTAGCAAGCGAGCAGCTCGAGGGACGTCGCTGGAGGGCTGCGCGTGCGCCGGGACGAAGACGATGGAGCTGCTCACCGGTGGGCGATTGCGGACACAGGCGGCCATGGGTTGGCGGAAAAACTGCGGACTTGGAGGGAAAGACGACCTGGAGCTAAACAAGGTGATATAGTGAGGCAAGTTGTCAAAACAAGGTTCACTTGGATCGTTGAGACTGACTTGCTGCAGTTGGACGGAAAAGGGTTACTTCAGGTCTCAGACGAGGAAGTGTGGATCAGATACTGACCTGATCCAGTGTCTGAGTCGGTTCAACCAGAGTGTAGCCATCTTGGTCCGTGGGTGAGCGGGGGTGAATGGGCCGCGTTGTTCGAGCCTGTCCTGGCGTTTACAGTGTACGCTGCTCAGCATTCGACCACCAAGGAAAGTGGAGGGACAGGAGACCACGTGGAGCGTGATTAGCACGCTAGTGGCGCTCTCATCGAAACGATAGATAGGATCAAATGTCCGTTTCTACGACCGCAGTGGCCGCTGCTGGCAGAGCGGACGGAGACCGCGCCTTGCCAAGCCCCAAATGGCGCAGCTCCCACTTCCAAGGGCAGTAAGCAAGCCGTGGATTGTCTTCCAGCACGCTCGTTGTGGTGCACAGTCAAAATCTCCTCCACTGCTCGAGGCGCCGGCTGCAGTCACCAATACACGCCGCAGTGCCGGTGCTTCGGCGCTCAACACACGCCACGCCATCGCCACTCTGCCGACGTCACGCCCAGTTGACAGAGACAAGCGCCGTCTACAGTACCGGTACACGCCATTGTCTGAGAGGTGTCCTCATCGTTGCCCGCCCAGAGTCGTCATGAGGGCCATGACGTCTCTTTACCACCACCACCACCACTCACTCACCAGTCCGCCACCGTCCAATGCAGCCAATCAGCCTGGCATCTTCAACCGCCGCACGGCGAGTTCTCCGCAGAAACGCGCACGTGAGCTCACGCTTCTCCGACTCGAAGCTTCCGGGTTTCGATTTCCCGACGGTCGGCGCCTGCCTCCCATCTCATCCCCTGCCTTCGCTGTTGAGTCCCATCGACACGATTCGTTTTGCCGTGGACTCAACGCTCGGCCGTGACATCACAGTCCGTGGCTGGTCGAGCAAACATCGATTTTTAGCAGCCAAGTGGCACATAGACAGGCGCAGCTCCTCATGACCGGCGCTGCCTGCCTGGGCAGCGTCATCGTCGATGGAGAAATCCCGAGCCAAAAGCGAAGCCAGAAAGGAACCCTGTGAGGCGTCGCCGCGACATGCGGAAAACGAACCCATTGCGCTCTCTCGGCGATCTTTCTTCCGTGGCGTTTGGCGTGATGCCTTGACTCCAGTGGCATCACGCGATGTCGTGGCGCGTCTTGCTGACTGCGGTGGCGTAGAGAAGCGCCGGAACGTCCTGTTTTTAGCATGGATATAAAAACTCACCTTGTTTTGATAAAACACGGTACTCAAACGTGACAGTTCGGAACGGTGTTCTGTGTCTGCCACGGTGACATCAGCCGAATGAGAACACCCAAAATACCAAAACACGGTAGGTTTGTTTCGTCTCACAGCCTGACATCATGGCTGTGCCCATCGAAACGTCATTGTGTGTGAGTGGCTGCCGACAGAGCACCATCATTCCGGCCTCTCCCTTAACATCCACTAACCTCCATTCCGATACAAAACAACAGCGAAATCCTTGTACGTTAGCGGAGGTTGCGTTTTTCGAAATGGTCCCTTCACTGACCAGGCCAAAGTCTCCGTTGAAGTGTGGCAGCATGACACCAACGGGCCAGCTCCCATGACATCAAGCCGAGGCTCTTCCATCGTGTGAGCGTACCGTAGGCAGCTGCCTGATAACTTGCTGCGTGGCTGATGCCCCGCGCCGACCACCACCAGCGCCTCGCTGGGCCGGCCATCCGTCGCTTCGCGTTTTCCTCGGGTCTCCGTTGCACCGTGTCGCTCATCCCGAAGCCCCTTCTCTCAGTCTTCATCTTGCGCTCTTCACCCCAAGCCTCCGACAGATTCCCCATTCCCCCGCAGCAGCCATGGCGACGTGGGGCGAACTCATCCGCGAGGCCAACTGGTTCATGGTCTACTACATCTCGGTCGTGCACATCGGCGCCATCGTCGGTCTCTCCTGCCTCTTCAGCGTCAAGTGGTCGACGCTCGGCATGATGCTGATCTGGTACTACCTCTCGGGTCTCGGCATCACGGCCGGTGCCCACCGCCTGTGGGCGCACCGCTCCTACAAGGCCCACGGCAGCGTGCGCTTCTTCCTCATGCTCTGCAATGCGTTGGCGAACCAGGGCACGATCTTCCACTGGGTGCGCGACCACCGCGTGCACCACAAGTACTCGGACACGCCGTCGGACCCGCACGACTCGGGCCGCGGCTTCTTCTTCGCGCACATGGGCTGGCTCCTCGTGAAGAAGGACAAGCGCGTGCACGTCGCTGGCCAGAAGCTCAACTTTGACGACCTCTGGGCGGACTGGACGGTCGTGGTGCAGGAGAAGCTCAACCCGTGGGGCAACCTCTTCATGTGCTTCCTCGCGCCAATGCTCGTGACCTCGGCCATCAACGGTGAGGGCTGGTACAACACGCTGTTCGTGTGCGGCTTCCTGCGCTACGTGCTCGTGCTCCACGCCACGTGGATGGTCAACAGCGCCGCGCACTTCTACGGCTACCGTCCGTACGACGAGTCGATCCCTCCAAGTGAGAACTGGTTTGTCTCGACGTTCGCCATCGGCGAGGGCTGGCACAACTGGCACCACAAGTTCCCGTACGACTACGCCACGTCCGAGTTCGGTGCCGCCAAGCAGTTCAACCCGACCAAGATCACGATTGACATCTTCGCGATGCTCGGCCTGGTCACGGACCGCAAGCGCGCCGTGCCGATCTGGGAGAAGATGAAGGCCGCCAAGCTCAAGGGAAAGAACGAGAAGGTCGTGGACCCAGAGGGCGACGACCCGATCAAGGCGTTCTCGGAGCTCAAGGCCAAGGCCATGTAAATGCAGTCTCGTTCGTTCAACTCCATAAGCAAAACAAAACCAACCCTTCAATTACACTACTGTAGTACCTCCTTCAGAGATCTTGCTGCTGGTGGTTGGCCACCAATGAGACAGGCAGCGTATACAGGGAACCCTGCGGACGCCAAAATGGAAATGGACATCTTGCAGCCCTTTCGTTGGTCATGCGCGAGATGCAGACAATGGCAATGGCGACGTAAATGGCGACGTAAATGGCGTGGCGTGTGAGTGAGATCTGAGATGAGTGGAGTCTCTAGGAGCCCAGCCCCGTCGATTGTAGACGTCTCGGGGGGCCTAGGGCGTAACTTGAGGCCCAAGTGGCCCGTGGCTGGTACTACAGTAGTCAGGATGGGCCAGCCAGCGCGTGGACTGTAGCCACTTGAAACAGCGACGCGCGCTCGCTGTCAATCGCTGTTGAAGCTGCCTCCTGTGTATGTCGAGTCAGTGGTGATTGCCAATTCTGATTGTGCTCAATGCGCTGCCGATGTCAAAGAGCTCAATTGCGGATGACGTTGAAATGGGTACATGAAAGCTTACCGTTAGGAATCGGTGGCTGTGTTGCACACGCTCTGCTCCATTGGTGGAAAATCGATGTGTCAAGAAAGTTACCGTGAAAGATTGCAAACGACGCTTCATGATGCCCCTGGATCGTTCAGGTGATGACATCACTTTGCGTTCTCAGTTGACAAAAAGTTGCCCTTGAGTTGCGTTGTTGCGCGTATGGCGTCTAACTCAGCTCAGCGCCCTGTCCCGTCCCGATCTTACGCAGCTGGTCCGGCTGATGAACAGCTCCAGTGTGGGATGGCATCATAATCACCCGACCGCTGACTGGCGAATGACCGTTCTGTGGCGTCCGCGGTGACGTTCGTCGCGGTTCTTCGAATGTTACAGGCTGCACGAGAGAGTGACGTGCCGTAACTTCCTCTTCGTTCGATGGATCCGAAGGCTGCCGCTGCCTCCCAGAGCCCAGCCGCCTCCCAGACGATCAGGATCCTCACTCCCCAACTTGCCAGCAGCTCCCCAGCCACTCCCCTCCACTTCTCGACCTCCAACGAGCGCCTCGCCCCCCCACTGACGCCGCCATGGTCTCGTTCCGCTCCTTCTTGAGCCAGGCCAACTGGTTCATGGTCTACTACGTCAGCGTCGTCCACGTTGGCGCGGCCGTCGGTCTCAAGCGCGCGATCTTCGACGCACAGTGGTCAACGCTCGCGTGGTGCGCGGTGTTCTACTACTTCTCCGCGGTCGGCATCACGGCCGGTGCCCACCGCCTGTGGGCGCACCGCTCCTACAAGGCCCACGGCATCGTGCGCTTCGTCCTCATGCTGTGTGTCGCCATGGCCAACCAAGGCACGATCTTCCACTGGGTGCGCGACCACCGCGTGCACCACAAGTACTCGGACACGCCGTCGGACCCGCACGACTCGGGCCGTGGGCTGTTCTTCTCCCACATGGGCTGGCTCCTCGTGAAGAAGGACAAGCGCGTGCACGTCGCTGGCCAGAAGCTCAACTTCGACGACCTCTGGGCGGACTGGACGGTCGTGCTCCAGGAGAAGCTGAACCCGTGGGGCAACCTGTTCATGTGCTTCGGCTTCCCGGCGCTGGTGACGATGTGGACGACCAACGAGAGCGGATGGAACGCTCTCCTCGTGTGTGGTTTCCTGCGCTACGTGCTCACCCTCCACGCGACGTGGCTCGTGAACAGCTTTGCCCACTTCTACGGCAACCGCCCGTACGACGAGTCGATCCCGCCGAGCGAGAACTGGTTCGTGACGGCCTTCTCGATCGGCGAGGGCTGGCACAACTGGCACCACAAGTTCCCGTACGACTACGCGGCCTCGGAGTTCGGCATCTCGAAGCAGTTCAACCCGACCAAGCTCACGATCGACTTGCTGGCCAAGCTCGGCCTCGTCACGGACCGCAAGCGCGCCGTGCCGATCTGGGAGAAGATGAAGGCCAACAAGAACAAGGCCGACGTCGTGGACCCCAACGGCGACGACCCGCGCCGCGCGTTCTCTGAGCTCAAGGCCAAGGCCATGTGAGCGTAGCGGAGGCCCCTGATTCTCTCAAACTGCAAGCATCCATATCGTAAAATTCCACAATCAAAAGTATACTGACCGCATGAAGTGATGGAGTTGAAAAGTGCACCCAAGTCTAACTTTAGACCAGTGTGAGCCATGGTGACCTGGTCAAAAAGCACGGCGTTGGTGCGTCTAATCGCCGACTGCGAGTCTATCCGGCGCGCTCGGGTCTATCCGCTCGCCGTGAGACCGTCATGGGCGACGCCATCGAGGACTCGGCCGTGAACGACTTCCTGCTCATCCTGGAGGAGCACCGCAAGAACTGCGAGCGCCAGGGCAAGTACGCGGAGGCGGACATCGCGAAGAAGCGGCTGGAGGAGCTCAAGGTCCATGAGGAGAACCGGCGCAAGGAGGCCATGCGGTCGCGGCAGATCGCCGAGCGCCTGGGCGTGGAGGAGGCGCACATGCTCGAGTTCCAGCAGTTCAACCAGGTCTGGGACCGCAAGATGGACGAGTACGAGCGCAACGTGGAGGAGCTCGTGGTGAACATGCGCGAGAAGCACAAGAGCGAGCTGCTCGAGTTCCAGAAGAAGCTGCTGGAGAAGCAGCAGAAGCCCAAGTTCTCCAAGGACCTGCTCAACCTGAGGCGCATCGAGGAGCACCTGGTGCGGCAAAAAGAGTGGGTATTCCGTAGGAGGCAGACAGACTGAGGGGGGGCATTAGAGACGGAGCGGCGTGGCTGAATATGTATAATGTGGTGGTGTGCTGTAGCTACAACGAGGCGCAGAAGATCAAGCTGAAGGCCGACGCACTGGAGGCCTGGGAGCTGGAGAAGTGGAAGAACCAGAAGCAGCAGGAGATGCTGCAGCGAGAAGTGACCTTCAAGCAGCGCCAGCGCCAGGATCTAGATGCACTGCTCAAGCGCATCCAGTCGGGCCGCGAAGAGCAGAAGAAGCAGCGCCAGGTCGACCTCGAGCGGTGCGTGGTGTTCCGTCTTGAGGGGATGGCCTTTGATAGGAATTGCTGACTTTATTGGGTACTGCAGACTGCTGCAGCGCTATCAGAACGTCAAGGCAGAGCTCCAGCAGCAGCAGAATCTGGAGCGGATCCGATATGAGAAGTTCTCGCAGCGGCCTGGCGCGAACGCTGTACAGGGGCGCGCGTAGACGAGAAGACATCGACACACGTAGCCTACCACACACAGACACACACACAGACACCCACAAAACCAATTGTACTTTTATTCACTCACTCGTTTACAGTGGAACAGCTTTGCGTGGTGCGCTCGGCAGCAGCGGATGCCTCGCCTGGGCTTGGTCCGGAGGTTGGAGCTCTTCACGTGGCGCCGTTTGCGGTGGGGTTTACGTCGCTCTTGGGTCTCCTCTCCCTCTCAGTCCCGTCGCAGCGACTTGAACGCCTTCTTGTTCTGCAGCACCATGTAGACCATCGGCATCACCACGCCGACGACGATGATCACCAGGCCGCCCACGTACGAGCCCGACATGTACGAGATCTCGGGCGTCATCTTCGCGTTCGCTTTCAAGTTCGTTTTGCAGGTGGTAACCTCGAATTACGGTAATATGGTTACCCTCTGACGTTGTAACCGCCCAAAATAACGTCAATACACTTTGTCCGTTATTTTGCCCAACCATCAGAAGCGAACACACGTTATTTTCGAACCTGTGGTGATTGATCCGCTCAACCAAATCGACATAATGGCGGCGCGCAAGACCCTCGGCTCGCTCTCTAGCGGCGTGATCCGCTACCGCTCGGGGCTCCCGCAGCCTCGCGTCGCGGCCGCGCGTACGCTGCATGGCTCTGCCAACACGCTGTCCGGTTCTGCTGTCGGCGTCGAAGCCTCTGGGCCGCCGTTCAAGAAGTTCTTCTGGATCACCACGGGCATCATGTTCGGCGTCCCCGGTGCGCTGGGTGCGGCGTTCGTGTACAACCTCAAGACGGACGATGAGTTCTACGAGCACTTCAACGAGAAGTACCCGGAACTGGTCGCGATGGTCAACGAGTACGTTCCGCTGACCGAGGCGTCGTCCTACGCGGAGCGCGACGACGTCGGCGAGGTGACGCCGACAAGTGAGCTGCTCGAAGAGAGTGAGTATCCCCAGCTGAGGCTGCGTGTTGGTATGACTGGACACTAATGCGCGGATGGCTCTTGCAGCTGTGACGATTGTGGCGGAGCTTCGCTCGGGCCGTAAGGTGCGTTTCCAGGCGAAGGGCACGGCGAGCCAGGCCGAGATCGAGGCGCTCGCGCTGCAGCACGCCGGCGGCCGTCAGGACCGCGTGGTGTCGATTGTGTTCGACGAGGACAGCTCTGAGGGAGATGCGAACGATGCTGCTACTTTGGTCAGCGTGGAGCAGAGCAGTGGTCAGAGCAAGACCATCACGACGGCGGCGGCGTGGCCGCCAGCCCCACGAACGATGTGGACGGGCGAGAAGCCCAAGCCACGCGTGCCAGCGGCGAAGGATCTGCGCCAGGAGATTGAGGCTATTCGCGCGCAGCAGCTCGCGCTTGAAGAGTCCAAGTACACGGGCCGTGACATTGACGAGGCGGACGAAGAGATCCGCGCGCTGGAAGAGCGCAAGACCGAGCTCAAGAAGCTGCTGCCACGCAAGCGCTTCCTGTGGATCTTTTAGAGCGGCTAACTGCGATCGAAAGAATACAAGAGGAATGGATACTGTACACTGTTGTGAACATCAATCAATCGCCCAAAGTCTCGGATACTGAACGGGTGGCCGCAGGAAGTAGCCCCAGAGACCAAAATCATAACAGAGGAAGCCACGCGGGTCTATATTTACAGCACTATCGATCCTAGTCACACGCACGATGGTGATGGCACGCGCTTGCTTTTGTTAGACCGGTCTATCTAATTCACCTTAGCCTGTCAGCAAAACATCAAACGCAGCCTAACGCGCACCGCCGACTATAGACCTCCTCTTCCATCCGAGTTAGTCCAACCTCGCACCGGCAGCGGCGACTCTGGATGCCCGAGTCTATCTCGTAGACTATCGACTGCTTGCCTGCGACTCCATGGGCACGTGGCGCTGGTTCTCGCCCGAGTATTGCGACGCCAGGAGCTCCTGCGTGGTCGTCGACGCCTGGCTGCAGCTCGTTCTCTGCATCCTCGCCTCGCTCTTCGTACTGCTCGCACTGCTCGCTTTAGTCTTTAGACGGCGGTCTTACGGAGAGTCTGACGTGGCTTCGGGCTCCGGATCCTCCAAGGTCTCACTTAACTTCCTGTCCAGTAAACGGCCCTGGTGGAGCTTCTGGAAATCCAGCAGCGCATCCAGTAAAACGGCGCCGCTGCCCCTGGCCGTGATCCAGAAAGACGCCGACGAAGCTCACATCACGAGCCACAAGAACTCCACGAAGCAGGCCTTTGAGTTCATGCAGCAGACGCAGCGCGTGTCGCGGGTCGACTTCGCGCTCAAGAAGCAGGGCGACAAGGACGCCCAGGCCCACGCCAGCGGCCCGTCGGGCGAGGAGACCTCCCGGCGGCCCAGCGGCGGCATGGCGCGCAGCCTCAGCTTCATCCACCGCCTGGGCGAGTCCTTCTCGCACCGCCGCGACTCCAAGTCCTCACCAGACCCGGAAGACAATAGTGATGGCAGGGGTCCTCCGCTGAGGCGGAAGCTCACGCGCGACGGCGAGCCGCTGAGGAAACGCAGCGACTCGGAGCTGCTCAAGCGCAGCAGCAGCTCGCGACGCGGCTCGGTCACGTCGTCGATCGACGCTGGGGACTTGACGGGGGTCGGCTCCGGAGACGAACCGCGGCGGCCCAGCCGCACGCACTCCACGGGCGACGACCGCGGCCCCACGAGAGAGCGGTCGTCGTCGTTCCGGCAGCGCATCGCGACCGTGTTCACGCCCAACTTCATCCGAGCCAAGCAACCTTCGGGGGCCCAGGGCGCCAACGGCAGCTCCCATCGCCAACGCTCCGCCACGACGTTCGACATGCCGAGCTACCGCAAACGCCAGCGACTCGCCGCTCTGCCACCGGAGATGCGCAAGAACAAAGAGCGCCGTGGGTCCGTGGAACTCCGCGACAAGCGGCGGCTCAGCGTCGGCAAGGAGGCGCAGATCTTCTTCGAGGTGAGCGACGGCAACGAGGCGTCCGTGTACGAAGTCAAGCTCAAGGAGATCACGCTGGTCAAGCGCCTGGCGTTCGGGCCGCTCAGCGAGGTGTACGCGGCGATCTGGCGCGACACCAAGGTCGGCGTGAAGCTGCTGATGCCGCGCGAGGGCGTGACCGACCGGCTCGAGGACGCCGTCAAGAACTTTCGCCGCGAGATCTGGGTCATGAACGCGCTGCGGCATCCCAACATCGTCAAGCTCATCGGCGCGAGCCTCACGCCCACGTGCTACGTGCTGGTCATGGAGTACATGTCGAACGGCTCGCTGTACGAGTACTTGCGCGACGAAGCCAACTTCTTCCCGCACCAGCTGATCACGACCACGGCGCTCGACATCGCCGACGGCATGCGCCACATCCACGCGTGCAGCGTGCTGCAGCGAGACCTCAAGTCCAAGAACTGCCTCGTGTCCGAGAACCTGGTCACCAAGGTCGCCGACTTTGGGCTCGCGCGGTTCAAACCCAAGTCGCCCGGCGAACAGTACACGTTCGTGGGCACGCCATACTGGGCCGCGCCGGAAGTGATCCGCCACGAGGCGTACGACGAAAAGGCCGACGTGTACAGCTACGCGATCGTGCTGTGGGAGCTCGTGGAGCGCAAGGACCCGTACGAAGGCATGAATCCGTTCCAGGTGCCGCTGCTCGTGGCCAACGACGGACTGCGGCCGGCAGACTTCGCCAAGTCGGCGCCGCTCGGGCTCGAGCAGCTCATGAAGCAGTGCTGGGACGCAAATCCGGACCAGCGGCCGTCGTTTGACGACATCACCGAGACGCTCCAGAAGTGGATCTCGCCCACGAGGCAGCCTGACGGCGAGCCGTCGGAGCAGCAGCAGGAGGCCGAAGGAGACCTGTCCGCCCACATCCAACGCGAACGCCACTGCGCCAACGAACGAGAACTGACCCTGTTCGCGTCGTCGCACGACGCCAACGCCAAGGTCATCCCCATCGTGCTGTCTCGCGGCCAAACGGAGCGGGCGGGAGGCGCGATGCAGCGCCGCAGCTCGGCCGTCGCCAAGCTGGAGATGCTGCCTCGACCAGCTAGTGACCGCTCGCTCAGTCGCGGCATCAGCAACAACTCGGCGCCGTAGCGTGTCTTGTTAATACGCGGGTGGCGCCCACTCGTCGTGGCTGTGCTTGCTGCTCGTGAGGCTGTCGACGCCGAACGCATCGGACGACGCGGACACGGAGGCCGAGGAAAACGACGACATGGACAACCGAAGCGGAGACATGGTGTGGTCTAGGTACGACGCGTGGCTGTACGAGCGCGGCTGCAAGTCGCGCAGGATCCGCATCTTGCGGCTCTCGTTGCTGTCTTTGCGGTCTCCTCCTCCGAGGTCGCCTCCGCCACTGCTGCTGCTGCTGAGAGCTACGGCGGACGCGTACGAAGGCGTCGAAGGCGTCGACGGAGCAGCGGCAGCGGCAGCAGCTCCATCGGGATGCTGGTCGGCGCTCATAGTGGACGAACTGGTCAAGCCGATGCTCGTGCGGCGGTTCTCCAAGTACCGTTGCAGCACTTGGTTGTAGTACTCATCGCCAAACGGCTGCGGCTTGCTGTTGGGCGACTGCTTCGAGCTGGACGCCGCGTAGTTGGTCTTTCTACTGCTGTTCGGGGAGCTGCCCGAGCCGCCGCCGTTCTTGGACGACGACGCCGTGGAAGACCGACGTCCGCGCTTTCGCGGTGTGAGACTCACACGAAGCTGGAGCTTGCGCGTCGGATTGAGAGGCTGCAAAGGCTGCGGCTCCACGGGGTAAAACGAGATGGGCACGCCGTCCCCGGAGCCCGTCGAGTACGATTTCAACGACATGCCTGCGGCGCTGTACGTTCCGTCGTCCATGCTGGTCGCGTCGAGCTGGTAGTTCTCCAGTAGCTCGAGCATCGACCCTGGCTGCGACTGCGACTGCTGCTGGGCTGGAGGCTTACTCATCTGGCCCTGTAGTGGCGCCCAGATCGCCGGAGTCGCCGGCTTCGGTCCCGACTTGCTGAGACTCAGCCGCTGGCGTTGGAGCTTCTCGGATTCTGCCGACGACAAGTGAGAGATAGACGAGTGGTCGTCGAACTGAGCCGCCGGGAGTGGCGTAGTCGTGTTGATAGCCGCAGAAGCTGCCCGACTGCGATGGTGGTGGTGATGAGACCGCGCGGGGATCTGCACGTACACTTTCCCCGGCTCGCGCGCGCTTACCGAGTCGCCACTTCCGCCGTGGCGCGACTTGCCGCTTCGCGACGCAGCCGACTGGATAACCGATGGTGTGTGGTTGCTGTACAGGCGACGGCTTCCGGGGCCGCCGATGCCACGCCGCATGAGCGACGGATCCGTGACGACGCTACCGCTTGCCGCGAACTTCTTGGTACGCTTCTTCTTCTTGGCCGTCTGCTTGATCAGCTTGGCGTTCATCTTGATGCCGTTGGGCAGCACGGAGCACACGCACTTGAGACAGAACGTCTCCTTGCACGGCCGCGGCAGCCGCTTGTACTTCTTGCGCGAGAGCGGCCCGCCAAAGTGGAAGTCTTCGTCGTGCGCGCGGTGGAAGTCAGCGCAGTAGATGGGCATCGTGACGCGGCACGTTCGACACGTGCGCGTCCAGCAGCTGCGACAGAACTCGGGGTTCTCCAGCACCTTCCACAGCGTCTTGGAGCACACGCCGCACCGGTCGCGGTTACGCTCGCTCAGCAGCGGCAGCAGATAGTGAGAGACCGTGCTCGTAGATCCAGTCACTCCCCCAGGGGGTAACTGGCCCGTGCTGATGGACTGCAGCAGCAGCGCGAGGCTCTTGGCCTGGCCGCACTTGGCGGCGTTGGCGAACGCGAACACCAAGTCGGCGAACATGGCGTCGGCGAGCCGCGAGGCCAAGTGGCCGCGCGCGTTGAAGTCTCCCTGCACGAACATGGAGATGAGACCGTTGGGCAGCGGCTTGAAGAACACGGTGAGCGACAGGAAGCCCCGCACGAAGTCGGGGTTCGTGGAGGAGGCCCTTAGGAAGTGCGCGGACGCGGCCTCGCTCTGGTCCACAGACAGCAGCGTAAGGAAGCCGACGTCGTCGCCGCTGCACTCGGGGTCGCGGATCGTGCCCATTTTCTAGAGTCAATCAAATCAGTGAGCTTCTCCATTCCATTAATCAATCATTCCCTCTCAGTGGACCCATCTCAGAACTGAGTTCTTTGATGCATGTTGTGGGAGGACACCAACATCACTTGACAGCGACATCACTCACCTTGAAACACAGGAAGTCGCGGTCCTTGCACATGCCGTAGCCGCGCGGCGTCTCCAGCGCCATCCACGTGACGCCTGCGAACTGGAACGGGTGCTGCGCCGTGCGGTAGCTGTCCACGTGGAGCACCGACGTATCCAGGAACTTGTCGCTCAGCAGCGCGTACAGTACGCGCGCCTCCTTCGTGGTCTCGGCATACAGACCGTCCATGATCTCGGCCAGCGAGCCGCGGATCATGCCCTGTGCCATCATCGATGTGGTCTTCCCTCTGCGCTGCGCGTGGCGGTAGACGCGCACGTCCGCGTGCTCCTTCACGAACTTCCATTGGTCGTCGTGGGTCAGTCGCGGGTCGAACGCGCCGGCCATGGACGCGGCCTTGGGCGTCCTGGTGGGCTTGCCGTTGATATTCGCGGCCTGGAACGCGTTCACGAACTGCTTCTGCTTCTCCACGCGCGCCCTGTACAGCTTGGCCGTCGCGTCCACGGCCTCCTCGCTCATCTGGTGGAACGGCTGCAGCTTGGACGACGAGAACGGGTTCTGGTGCTCGCTGACGCGCATGGCGGCTTCTTCCTCGCGGCGCAGCGTGTTGTCCGAGGCCTCCAGCTCCATCTCTAGCTCGCGCTCCAGCAGCGGCAGCGTCGACGGCGCCTCCTGCGACGGCGACTGCGACGGCAGCGACCAGCGCGGCAGGGGCTCCAGCGGCATGTCGGCGTCGGCGGACTCGCTCAGACGCTCGCGGCGGTTGGCGGGCGGCACGTCGCGCCCCATCGCGTCAAACAGTGCGGAGGAGGATCCTTCGGAATCCTTCGATATCTCAACGGAAACAACCGCGTTCGACGTCGGCTTCGCGTGGGCGTTCGGCGAATGAAGCCCTTTCTTCGTGGGCGCGCGGTGTGTTCTTCCTCACGTGCTTGCAGACGCAGAGGAGGCGGCGTCCGTGTGCGGCGTCGGGGGATGGAGGCGCTCGTGGCGATGGATGAGGAGACTGCCTGCCTTCTTCCATCGTCACCGCCAGCCCACGCGAACAACGACGCGCCGACCAGCCAGCTCATTTCGAAATATTCGGAATGCTAAATCAGTGCTAGTGTAACCTGTTGTTGGTTACGGCCGCCTGCTTTGCAAGGGCGGAAGAGACAAGTTCACTGATATAAGGAGTTTGGGTTGTGATGTTGAAGCACCACCAACGGTCCAGCCCGTAGGTACTGACTGCTGAAAGACTTCGTGTGGGTGGGAAAAACTGCACTTACATTTGATTTTTGGTGGCGCGGCCCGTCTGATGTTTGCGTCCCTCCATCACACAAACTGCTTCTTCTGTTGCTGGAATCAAATCAGGTTTACAGCACCAAATCACGAAATCTGAGGAATCCATTTGCTGATTTTGGATGCAGAATTGTTCGCTGATTTTGTTCTGCGACTGATTTTCATTTCGATCTTCGTTCTCCCCTCCTCTCCTCCATTCGGGTGTTCTAACGTATCCCCTCGGGGAGGGAATATGGAATCGAATATGGAACCTCTGGCTGGCTACGCTTTCGTTTGTGGCTTCGTCTGGCGATTCTCGTCGTGCTGATCGTGGGGCGACTGTGAGGCCTCAGCGGTGTCCGTTTTGGCAGCTTCGCCTCCTCCGAAGGGGCGAATCGGCCACGGGACACAGGAGTTCGTGCAACGACTTGAGTCGATGCAAGTCGCTACATGTCATTTTCTCGAGCGAATCGCCGCGGCTTGGCCCACGACAGAAACCGGCGGCGCTCGAAAGGACGGGCTGCGAGAAACGAGAACTGCGAAAAACGAACCTTCACGCACACGCGAAAATGGCCAAGGGCCAAAGCAACCCTCTGGTAAGCGTGACAGGCGGGGACCCTCAGAGGCTCCTCGTTCGATTGCCTTAGTCGTCTTCCATCTCCTACGCCACGGAATATCCTGTGGAATGGATGCTTTGGTGGAAATCTGCGATCTTCTTGCCCCAAGCTTACGATCAGGTGGGGATGAATTGTTTGTTGCAGATCCGAAGAGCATGGGTGCTTGTCCTCACGACGGACAGGATACGCTCTTGATCGAACGATCCGGATGTATGTGTGTACGTGCAGCATTCAACAAACCCACGGTCGGCGACTCGCAGCCTTCATCTTCCCGGCTGCGCTTTTCGATGGCGTATGAGCTTATGTGAGCCCAGGAACACTCCTAGCCGCGTCTTCATTGAAGCCCAGCATCACAGCACCACAGCCAATGTGAACACAGCCAAAAGCTCCGTGGGACTCGCAGTGAGCCACACCGTGAGCCACAGTGGCACCGCTGCGAAGCTGCCGTTGCAACCTGCAACATGGCGTCAGACAATTCCGAAATCGTAGACTAAGATTCCCGGCCGAGAAAGCAGTCAAACCGTTCGACGTACACTCTCCTTGCTCTGGTGCAATTTGCTTTCATCTGACAAACGCGAGCCTCACGCTGGATTCATCCGACGCATCACTTGCCAACTCGAATTGAGGCCGGGAGCCTCCCCTCGCCTCGCCTCGCCTCGTCTGGATGGGTAGGAATCATTCCATCATGGAATTTCCATGACAGGAGACACCCACACGAAATGAGTCGCATGGAATCGTATATGAGCATTGATCATCCGCCGTGATGATTCACGACAATCGACTGCCAATACTCGGATTTTTGGACGGTTGATGCTGACAAAAATGTAGCCATTCATGCCGTGAGCGCGCAACTGCGTTCGTTTCAGTCAGACGAACAAAGGCTGGACTTCCAGCTCCAAGTAAGACGTAATCCACCTCAGATGTGGTTCTCATGTCATCTTCTGGTCCAGGACTTCTGGTCCAGTTTGCGAAGATCCAGAGGAGGTGCTTCGGTGGCAGCAAGTTCTTGAGATCAGCGCCAACAGCCGAGCCGTAACGCGTTCCAGCGGAGCCATGTGCGTAAAAGCACGCACGCG
Source organism: Pythium apleroticum (assembly GCA_023337875.1). Taxonomy (NCBI): domain Eukaryota; phylum Oomycota; class Peronosporomycetes; order Pythiales; family Pythiaceae; genus Pythium; species Pythium apleroticum. The sequence continues at coordinate 13,049 of JAADXN010000280.1, read as the reverse complement.
CAAAAGCGGTCTCGAGCCACTGGAGCATTAGGTGTTCGCTGGTAAGAGATCCTTCACTCTGGTTTCACTCAGGTTGGTATCCTCGAGAGCATTCCTGCCCGTCTCGGCCATCATTCAAGCATCAGTCCCCAAAGCAAGCAGCGGAAGACAAAGAGCGACGCGAGGATGCAGAGAAAGAGTTGTGATGAGGCGTCGACGACTACGCCGGAGCTCCTGGCGTCGCAAAACTCGGGCGAGATCCGGCACCACGTGCCCATGGAGACTCTCGCTGGCAAGGAGTCGATAGTCTAGGAGATAGACTCGGGCATCCAGAGTCGCCGCTGCCGGTGCGAGTTGGGGGACTAATTTCATCAATGCGCGTTAGGCCGCTTTTGGGGGGTTTGCTGGCGGGCAGAGCGGAAGAGATAGACAGGTCTAACACAAGCACGCGCCTGGCATCGCCATCGTGGGTGTGATTAGGATGGATCGATAGTCCCGTGTACATATTCCCAAGTGAATCCTTCTAGCCAGCCTTTCGTGGTGGGTGCCAATCAGTCTAAACTTCGCCGCCGTCTCACCCGACCTCAAGTACACTCGCTCGGTTTTGAAGATGGGAATGGTGGCAATGGCGATGATGGTACAAACTCGTGGTTCTTTTGATGTTGTGGTGTTTAAAATGCATGCAATGAGGAGCGCGACCAAGCAGGCTTGTGCCGGACTCGCGACTGGCTCAGGCGTGGTGGATCCCACCGCGACGAGCGGGTCTAGTGCGATGCGGAGATAATGCGCGCTATCTATGGGATCTTCTTCTCCATGATCGCCTTGCCCGACGGGTCAAAGCCGTGGATCTCAATGTGCTGAACCTGCAGAATCAAACGAAAACGGGGACCATCAGTACCTCGTGTTCAAGATTCGACAAATCGCTTCAGACGTACCTTTGGCATGCCCCACGAGGTGGTCGAGTACACGAACACGCGCTCGAGCGTGCAGTTCTCGACACCGTTGATGGATCCCTTGCCGACGACCTTGCCGTTCTCGATCGTGAGCGTGATGACGCGGTCCTTGAGCGACGTGAGCGTGACCTCGAACGTGCCCGGCACCTTGCCCGGCTTGACCGTGACGCCGTAGGCGCTGTTGCGCTCGATCAGGTTGAGCTCTTCGCGCGGGTGGCCCTCCTGGTCGAACATGATCCAGTACACATCGAGCGGGTCGGCCTCGTTGAGCGTGCCGTCGGCCTTGAGCTTGGCGGCGTAGACCACAACGTTGGCGTTCTTGTTGCGGTAGACAGCGAACGCGACGTTGGCGTCGTGCTTCTCACGCAGCACTGGCACCGGGTTGTTTTCCACCTTGGAGAAGTCGAGCGACATGGTGATGGAGGGATGGAGCTGCTGGGTTAGACCGCGATTCCAAACTGGACTTGCTTGCGAGCCGATGCGGAAGTGGAAGTCTAACGGACGCTGCTTTTAGACTTGAATCGACCCGACCACGCCACGGATAGACTTTAGATCCGGAGACGATGCGACACTGTCGCAGCGACAGCCAGCGTCACTACAACCGACGCTGCCTACGCGGCAACGGCTCCGCGTTCTGATGCAGGCTGACGATCTCCAACTTCACGTTCGTAAAAACAAGCGTAATAACACCGTTTTTACGAAGATCAGACTCAGACGCAGAGGATAGAAATCTGAGGAATTCCGGGGCCAGGCGGCTTCAAGTTTCTTGGAGAAATGAAATGCACATGCATTTCCCACAGCGGAAGGAACGACGGCGACTATCTTGGTGCTCAGTGTAGGAAGGTACGTAGGTACATGGACTCGTCCATAGGGTTCTTCGAATTGTCCTGGTGATAAATTGGTACCCATGAACATGAGCACCTCTCTAGTTATAGGGTGCTGATTGGGACTGGGGCATCTTATAGCACAACATGACAAGCGCTGACATGAATTATGGAGTCAGCGACGGCGTGAGCGAGAGAGAGAATCCACGTGCATACACGCACGCCAGCGTGTGATATCGCGTGGGGATCCAGTCGGCAACCCAACGCAACGTGGATTCCAAGTTGGAATTTCCAACACTGCGTAGGTGCAGTGCAGTATCCACTGTGGTGTCGCTTTCGGGAAGGCCTGTACCCACCTTGACATAAATATCTATACCCCTTCAAATCATATTCAAGAATTTTGCTCATCTGGTACATTATGGATTTCAAAACACATATCCTTCCCAATCCAACTTTTCCATCTGTATATCATGAAAGGATGATATTGTTGTGTTGGTATCAAAAAGTGGTGAGCTTTTCGTATTTCTCAATCCAAACCCTTCACCTTGTTTTGTGACCTGATACAGCCCCGCTCTTTTGTGGGCGTTTTGTTCCTCGTCCCACATGACCAATTTATCCGCTGCGGCAAGCGCAGCATCGCGGCCTCGCATCTCATCTCATCGCACTCGCAGCACCAGTCCGCCATTCGCAGGCCCCGCCACGCACGGCGTCCCCACTGCTTACCGTCTCCGCCGCCTGCATCTTAGCCCAGCGCCGCCTCGCACGCGCGCCTTCCCGCTCTCTCCCCCATCGCATCGGACAACTCGTGGCCGGTGTCCCATCCACTCACAGTCAGTAGGCGCATCTCCAGCCAACAGCTCGACTGTCTTCACGCACCATGAGCTGCCAGGTCGATGGCCGTGGCGGCAGCTTCTCGGGCGTGGCCTCACATCCGACACTACCTCTCGAGCCACTGCTCACGAGCAACATGTCCGTCTCCATGGTGCAACACGGCCACCACACGGCCGCCAAGGCGCCACACCAGCCGCAGCACGCGCCGAAGCGAGGCCGCACGTCGTCCAGTTCGATCGGCGGCTTCTGGGAGCCGGACGAGCATGAGATCCGCGAGCTCACCATGGCAGACTTCGACGTCATGGGCGTGCTGGGCGTTGGCACGTACGGCGTGGTCAAGCTGGCTCGCCACGTCGCCTCAGGCGCAAGCGTTGCGTTAAAGGTCCTGTCTAAGGAGCACGTCGTGTCGATGCGTCAGGAGAAGCACATCCTGCGGGAGCGCACCGTCCACATCAAGCTGCGCCACCCGTTCATTGCGCGCTTGTTCGGCACGTTCCAGGACGAAGACTGTCTGTACCTCGTGATCGAGTACCTCCCTGGTGGAGAGCTCTGGAGCGTCGTGTACTCGGACTTTGAGAGCGAGGACTATCCGGATGATGAAGATGATGCGGAAGAAGGCAAGGAACGATCCAGTGACCCGAGCCTGAGTCTGGAGGCCGAGATGGTGAACCTCTCACTCATGAGCTCGCCTCCTGCGTCGCCGGCACGCATCCCTGGCTCGCCAGCTCCGATCACACTGGACCCGAAGAGCCGCATCCTCTTACGCAACCGCTTTGGTGGCCTCCAAGAAGACCACGCCGCGTTCTACCTCGCCTGTATCCTGTGCGCGCTTGAGTACCTCCACGGCCTGGACATGCTCTACCGAGACCTGAAGCTGGAGAACCTTGTGTTGGACCGAAAAGGCTACCCGAAGGTGCTGGACTTTGGGTTTGCCAAGCCGAATGCCGCCAAGTCGGCCAAGAACATGACGTTGTGCGGCAGTATGGACTACATGGCACCGGAGATCGTTCTCCACGAGCCGCATGACCAGCGAGCGGATATCTGGTCGTTTGGCATTCTCATGTACGAGCTGCTGCTCGGCAAGACACCGTTTTACCACGACAACCCGCGTGAGCTGGGCCGCAGGATCACCACTGATCCAGTCACGTTCCCCAACGACTTCGAGCAGGAGTATCCTGTGGCATGCGACCTCATCGGCCGGCTGCTGGTTAAGACTCCGGACGACCGCGTCCGCTCGATGCAAGAGGTCAAGCAGCACGAGTTCTTCGCCAAGCGCTTCCCGACCGAAGCGGCGTGGGAGAAGCTGCTCAAGAAGCAGCGACTATCGCCGTTCGTGCCCAAGCTCTCGGGCCCGTTCGACACATCGTTCTTCCAGACCATCGACGAGCTGGACAACGACGACCTGGAGCCGTACTTCGAAGACGGCTCCAACATATTTAGCGAGTTTTGAGTGCCGCCCGCCCACGCGACTTCATAGACCCCATCCCTTTCGTGCCGTGTGAGAACCCATGCATACAAACTGTATCAATCCGTACGCCCTTATCTCCATGCATGCCGTGCAAACGCTGTCGCCCAAGAGCCAAATCTCCATTTTCCATGAGATATGATACACAATTATCGTACTTAGTGGAGCAAGCGAACCTAACAGAGCGGAGCAAAAAACCACCAACAGTTTGGGTGATTGGGTGGTTGGGTTCTTGGCCGCAGCCACCAATCCCAGTGTGGGTTTGTTGGCGGTGGGAAGCCCAGCGTCCAGCAGCTCCATGGGCTCCGGCCTCCAACATTTTGGAATTGGGACCCGGAATCCGCGTTTCGGTATGTGGACGTCGCCGTGTTCTACGAAGATGCAGCGTACCGATGTCCTCAGCGATCACTTCCCCGCCACGCGCACATGATTCCTCTCCTTCTTCGCGATGAGCGCCTTCCGACGTCTCGTATCGAATCGACAGTGGAGCGAGAGAATTATGCGTCGGATGTGTATCGAGGATCGGATGCGGGAGGCTCCTAGTGGCCAGCCCCGCGTCCGTAGGTATATGTATCGATGCATATGAGGCTTGCGAAACCGTCGGCTCGCGCGCCAGCTCCCCGTGTCGACGTACCTGCCAGTGATCGAGTCGAGTTTGTCGGGGCCTGTGATCGTGTTCGACAGTAAGCAGACGGGGATCCCGTCACTTTCGTTTGACAACGACGCCGATTGGTGGCCAGCTCGTCTGGAGTGTGGCTTCCCCATTTGTTTGCTGGGGCTCTGATGGATTTGACACTTCGTTGGTCGGTGGTTCGTGCGGGTCGAGTGGCGTGTCGAGTCGACGGCGTAGCGCTGAAAAGCCCGACACCCGAAGTCTGAAAGGGCCTCGCACTGACCCTGTTGTGCCTCCCCCTCTCAGAAAATGCAGATCTTCGTGAAGACCCTCACGGGCAAGACCATCACCCTGGATGTGGAGCCATCCGACAGCATTGACAACGTCAAGCAGAAGATCCAGGACAAGGAAGGTATGTATCCCTGAGACCTTGATCCTCTCTCCTGTATGTGAGCTGGTGGACTCACGAGATTGTGTGTGATGAGTACAGGCATCCCGCCAGACCAGCAGCGCCTGATCTTCGCCGGCAAGCAGCTCGAGGACGGCCGCACCCTCTCGGACTACAACATCCAGAAGGAGTCGACCCTGCACCTCGTGCTCCGCCTTCGTGGTGGTGGCAAGAAGCGCAAGAAGAAGAACTACACCAAGCCAAAGAAGATTGCGCACAAGCACAAGAAGGTGAAGCTTGCCGTGCTCAAGTTCTACAAGGTGGACGACAACGGAAAGATCTCGCGCCTGCGAAAGGAGTGCCCACAGTGCGGTGCCGGTGTGTTCATGGCCACCCACTTCGACCGTCACTACTGCGGCAAGTGCCACGTGACCTACCAGTTCCAGAACTAAGTTGGTCCCCATGGCGACGAAGGTCTTCTTAACTCTCCATTAAGAAGATACCCGGGTTCTATCTACGCTTACTATTTGTCGTGAGTATTTTAGTCTTGCGCAGCATGGAGTTGGTCTTGGCAAATTTAGTCCGAGATAGACTTGTAGGTGGGGTGGTGCTGAACGAAGGCTTGATAGACTCGGTCTGGCAGTATGAGCTCTAGCGACGCAGAGCGTGAAGCGTCGATAGACGCATCTAACGAGGCCGACGCGGGAGACGACCACGACGACGCAGTTCTAACCGAGTCCGGCGCCCACAGTCTGGAAGGTCTGGGGAATCCAGAGGATCCGGACAATCCAGAGGAAGAGAAGAGTCCAGAGATCCCTTTGGGAGGAGTTCCTCTAGACGTGCCAGCACTGGTGCTTGGCGACGGAGAGGAGACTTCCCAACAGGACAGTGATGTCGCTGAGACTGAGCCGAGCTCACGTGGCTCCCACGAAGACACAGAACCAGCAGGAGCCACGGCGCGGACGCCTACAGCCAACGCCGACGAAGCTACTGGTGCGGAAGCCCATGAACCCGTCGAGTCGCTTGAAGCTCCGGACATCGGCCAGCTCCGCTCTCATCCCGCGACGGCACGGTCCGCACAAGTGTCTTCTCGATCGAATCGTCTCCAATTGAACGCAGTAGGCGCTGTCGACGCCGTGGAAGCGGAAAGCGCGGACACTGACGAACCCGAGCTCACTCAGCCAGTGCCTCGTCAGTCGGCAGCGTTCAATGCGTGGGCATCCACGGAGCCTGGGTCCACGTACATGATCGGGCCGTTTGTGTTGCTGTTGATTGAGGAATTCTGCCGCCAGTACGACCTGACCGACACGGCGACAGTGCTCCAACGTGAGCTGCAGGACCTCAACGTGCAGGCGCCAGACTCGGAGCTGTGGTTCGACATGTACGCGCAGTGCCGCAGTATACTGGCCAACAAGAAGCACTCCAGTCCACAGGCGTCGGCGACAACGATCGAGAAACTGGTCGAGTTCTGTGTGAATCCTCTCGCTCGACGAGCAGTGTTCTCGCTGGATATGGCGACTGCCCACAGTCCAGTGAACTTCAGCTCGTCGCCGAAGAAGGGCGCATCGTCAGGTACATCGGCGTTTTCGCTGTTGGTTGCGTACAATCAGATTCGAAGCCCCATCGTGCGACCGAGCCAACGACCCAGCAGCATTGTCATGGACGAGCGCTCCGCTCCACTGGCAGATCGACAACAGGAAGAACACCCTGAGGACGATGTGATTGATGGCAACGGTGTCAATGCCGTTGAGGCAACTCCTCCAGTGCCGTCGCCAACTACAAGGCAGCAGTCGCACCCGTCTCCGTTGTTACGAAACTCTTCAATGCTCATGAGTGTGAAGAAGAAGAAGAAGCGGAAGCAAAAGCAACAACGATCACAGAGCGTCGTCTCCATCCACAGCCATGGCAGCCCCCAGCGAGACCACGGCTACGGGTCGTATCAAGTCGCGCCGGCCCCGCCCGCACCTGGCACCTACGGAGAGCCTGTGCTCGTGGACGCCCACAAAACCGATCTGAAACGCGACTTGACATCCACACGCCTACTTGAAAAAGAGTTGCGGAAGGTTAGAATCGAGAAAATATCCACAGAGCCCAAGAAAACCATCCAGAAGCGACTTGGATTCCGCACGCTGTCGCCTGAGGAAGAGCTTGAGCGGAAGAAACTTCAAGACCCCTACGCCAGCGAGCTCGTGATGGAAAAGTATGGCTTCTCCAAACGTCAGGACTGCGCGTTGTGCCAGTTCCCGTTCCTGATGTACAACCTGCCGCACAAGGTGTCGTTCAAATGCGTCATGGACGTGTATGACCACTGGAACTACGTGCCTCCGGACAGGGACACTGCATCCAAGTACAAGGCACCGCTGTGTTACGACGTCGTCCACGTGTGTCGAATGTGTGCACAGATTGTATTCGAGCACGCCAAGCAGCCAGAGTCCCAGAGGCTCATGGAGGAAGCTCCCCGCCCGCTTAGTCGCAAGCACAAGAAAGCCAAGTCACTCGCCAATCTCCATCAGGAGAAGCCCGAGGAAGACTCGACGTTCTGCTCCGACCCGTACGCTCTTCCGCCTCTTCTCGGAGACGATGTGTACGACCAACCAGAGGCTCTAACTCGGTACTACAACAGCCGTCGTGCGCGTGTCGGCGGCGTCAGGGGAGACGATCTCCACGACGATCCACGTGCAGGCATGAGTGAGTACCCAGCCAAGGCGATTATCTACTCGCAGCAAATGGAGAGCGCGCGGTTCATGTCCTCGAAAGAATGGGACGTCATCAATCCAGAGAAGAGCTCTACGCGCCACATACTAGAAGCCACGCTACGCAGGTGATCCTGTGCGTCGTAGAGAGCCAAGATGGACTTTACGATCTTGGCCACCAAACGTTATGTATCCAATCTCAATAAAGGACCCTTTTGGAGATGGGTACACGACATCCAGTTGCTAACTGTTAGAATACAGCCACTTGTCGGTTATGAACGTTCGATCGTGCTTGACGATGGCACAACATCACGAACGGACACGGTCTAAACAGAGACATCAGCATGTCCACGACGTGCGAGCCGACGCCGGATACAGTAGCCATCCGCTTGCGCTACGATTCACTTGCGACCACGGGTCGCATGGGATTAGCTACAGTACGCACTGCACATCCTTGCGTCCTTTGCGCTCCACCGCCGGTCCTCCATGGATTTTTAGACTCGGTGGAGTCCCCGATCGTCGAGGAGCTATCCATTCAGATCGACATGTCGTCACGTCCGCCCTGTCTGCTCGGTTTCCATGCTCCGTCCAATCCGCAGTCTCCGCTCCGCTTGAGTCCACTCCGCTCCTCCCAAGTCCTCCGTGGAGGAGGCTCCGCCAGCCGCTTCCCGCCGCTTCCATTGCCGAGCCGAGCCTATCAAAACCCCGCCTCCCCTACGTTGTGGGATTGCCGCGTAACGTCAGCCTCCCCTGTGAGTCCCTGCTATGGCAAACTAACCCCCACGGGGTCCACGCTACCGTACGCTCTGCTCCGCTTTCACGCCCGCTGGCCTGCCCGATCGAGAGCTCGTGTCCGATAGCTACATCAATCAATCCGTATCCGTCCGGTATCTGTCTCCGACGTTTTAGACCACATCGTATAGACCGCTATCTGCACATGCCGCCATGTATCACCGGTCATACCCGCCGAGCCGCCGCGAAATGCCGCCATCGGCTGACGACGAAGCTGCGGCCAACGCGCTGGCCGAATCCTTCGCGTACATGAGCGCCAGCGAGCCACGGCCGCCGCGCACACCGCCCAGCACGCGTCTGTACTCGCGATACGAGGTGCGTCTAAAGTCTATCCTGTAGATGTTGGTTGGAGGTTTTCATGGAATTGATTGATGGTAGCCCGAGCCCGAGTCCACAGCGGCACCAAGCCAGCCGCGGCGAGTGTCTCGCTTTGATCGCGACGCCGAGGAGTATGACGTCGACCAGGCGCGGCGACAGCAAGCCGGCAGAAGACGGCGGCGGCCGCAAGTGATGTTTGTGTCGCCGCCTGCGACTGCTGCACGCACTGCGGCGCGAGCAGACCGACCACTAGCACGAGGCAACTACTACGAGGAGGATCAGCACGACGAGATCGACTCGGACGAGGAGAAGCGTCCGCTGAGTGGCGCGGCGCAGGAGCAGTTGACAGTGAACGCGGCTGAGGAGGCGCATACGTCGAAACTGGAGCGCCAGTTGTTCAAAGCGTGTGAAAACGGCAGCACGCGCACGGTGGAGCGACTGCTGGAGATGCGACGGGACTTGATCTACGCGACCTGGACGCGTTTGAACACGCCGCTGCACGTGGCGGCGGAGAACGACCAGCCGAGTGTGGCGCAACTCCTTCTCGAGGGCGGTGCGAATGTGGACGAAGTGAACCAAGACGGCCAGACGGCGCTGCATTTGGCGGCGGCCGTGGGCAGCGGCGCGATGATCCGCGTGCTGGGCAACGCCGGCGCGACAATTGATGCTCGGTCAAAGGTGAGTGATTTATCGTCTCACGTTGAAGTGAGGCATTGATGGAAGGAGGGAACGCCTAAACCGGTCTTTGTGACGCTTACGACCAGCGGAACTACACGCCGCTGCACATGGCTACGAGCCGTGGCTACGTGAGTGCGGCAATGCGATTGATTGATCTTGGCGCCGACGTTGATGCAGCAGCCAAGGTGCGTTTGATGTTGGAAAACGAGAGTTTACTGGACAGTCCGACGTTGTGTTAACTGGAGACTCATTTTTCGATCAGGGAGGTATCCGGCCGCTGCACATTGCAGCGTTCGCTCGCGATGACGTGCTCGTGACGCATTTACTGGACCGCGGCGCCTCGATTGATGCAATGGATGACGTACGGTCGGTTGCTTTGACAGGCTTAGGGGTCTGAGGGTGTTGTGTGTGGACTAACCAAGCGACCTTGTTAACTCGCAGAAACGCCTCGACGCCCTCAACTACGCCATGATGAGCCAAAGCAGCACGGTGTTCCACGTGATCTACTCGCGGATTCTCGACAAGTTCAAGACGCTGCAGCACGAGAACGAGAAGCTCCAGCGGAAAGCGCAGGAAGCGAAAGCCCAAGTGCACTTGATCCAGGACTCCAAGTGGCTCAGCAAGATCCCACCGCTGTATTCCGTCATCCGCTTGCCCTCGCGACGCAAATCCGTGGCTGGTATCATCCAGTTAACCAGCCGAAAGGAGAAGCTCATGGTCATGGTCCACAGCCAGATTTCGGGCGACTGCTTCCACGAGCCACTGGAGCTGGAGATCGCCCGGGACCAGTGGCGGGAACTGCAGGAAATCACCATCGGCGGGCTCTACTTCCTGGCGTCGCTCGCGCCTGAGTGGAGTGCCATCGTCGCGAGAGGCATCCTGTCCAGCGTCGAGAAAGGTGCGTCGTCTGTTGGGAGGAACTCGGAGCTTTTGCTAGTGACGGTCTCACATATTCGTTTGTTTTTCCAGCGGTTCGACGACGATTGGGACGCGAGGAGTATATTCGCCAGATCATGGACAACCTGCAGGCGCCGATCAACGCGTGTCTGAGTGGAAACGGGTCCGTGCTGGACCCCAACGCCCCCGCGACGCATCCGTACCAGCTCAAGAAGCTGCTGGCGACGTACGACCGCGACTTCCACTGGACCAAGATTCCCCAGATCGTGCGGATCAAGTGCGCTTACCACAAGAAGTGGAAGCGGCTCGTGTGGGCGAGCGACGACGAGATTCAGAGCCAGGGCCTCGAGCCGTTCTACCAGCCGACGTCGGGTGCGCAGGCCTGGATGAACCTGAACCACCACGCCCCAAGCCAGGCAGCTGGACACGGGTACGCGTACGCCGCCGCGCGCCCGTCGTCCACGGGCTCCGGGTCGATGCATTCATCGTTCGACGACGACAACAGCGACGACATGTCGGAGGAGCAGCAGCCGCAGCCGACGCGGAACCCGCTGATGAAAGTGACGCTGCGGTTCCTCAACATCCAGTGTCGCCAGGCCAGCGACTTGAACGCCGCGTTCATCGAGTGGCGACTGGAGAACCGCGTGTCCAGCATGGTCCACGACGCCGGCCGCTTCCGCGTGCGCGCTCTTCTGCAGCCGTCCCCCAACGGCGGCCTGGTCGAGACAGGCGGCGTCATCTCACCGGATCTGCTCACGTGGAACGAACTGCGCGACTCGCGACTCGTGTTTCGAGTGCTTCGGACTATGACTTCCGGCCCGCCAGAGTACGTTTTCTATTGACAGAGAGACTGCCGCGGAAGGAAGGACTGGCAACTGACGGTGCTGTGGTTTGTAGGCTGGTGAAGGAGCTCGTGGTGGAGGCCAAGTACGAGCTGGAGTTCGACCGGTCGACGAGCTACCGCTGCCACTTGAGCAAGACGCTCAAGTGCGACGCCCTGCAGGCGGTCATCGTGATGGAGGGCAAGCGCCACCACTACGCCGGTCGCCGTCGTGCGCCGAGCGGATAAGCGAAGAAAAGAAGAAGAAAGGAGAGGAAATGGGCGAGTTCCTGACTGATAAATAGCCGCCCTAGACTGACGACGCTACAATTACTACGCTAAATAGACGAAGAACTTGTCCCCCCACAGACACCGACACCCTAGTAGTCGGCGAGCTCGTCGTCGTCTTCGTCGTAGGCGTTGGCGAAGAGGCTCGTGTCGAACGGCCCGCTGAGCTGCGGCACGAACGGCGCGCGCATCTGCTTGGCCTCGAGCTGCTTCCAGGACTTGGTCGTGGGGTAGAACTGGTGGAAGAACGCGTGGCGCCGCAGCTCGGCACACGACGCCGGCCGCTGGCGAGGGTTCTTGGCCAGCAGCGCCTGCATGAGCTGCATGGCGAGCGGCGCCTCGTCCTCAAAGCCCGCGGGGAACTCGAGCGGCGCCTCGCAAATTCGGCGGCTCTGCTCGCGGGCGTTCGGGTGGTAGAACGGCGTGGCGCCGAAGAACAGCTCGTACATGAGCACGCCGAGCGACCAGAGGTCGGCGCCGACGCCGTACGGGCGCCGCTGCACGACCTCGGGCGCCATGTACTCGGCGCTGCCGCACATGGTGGTGTTGCGGTCGTTGGAGCGCACGGCGTCGGGCTTGGAGAGCCCGAAGTCGATGAGCTTGGGGTATCCGTCCTCGCAGATCACGAGGTTCTCGAGCTTCAGGTCGCGGTAGAGCACGTTCTGCTGGTCGTGGAGGTACGTGAGCGCGTTGACCACGCACGCCACGTAGAACGCGACGTGGGGCTCGCGCAGTCCGCCGAACGCCGCGCTGCGCAGTGCGAGTTTGATGGAGTTGTTGTCGAACGACTGGCTGCGCTTGCGTCGCGGCGACTCCACGGCCTCGGCCTCCTGCGTCTCGGGCTCGCGCTCAGCTTCCTGCGGCTGCGCGTCGTCGTCGGACGACTCGGACTCGGTCAGACACGCGTCGTGGGCCTCGCTGGGCAGCAGCTCGAGCCCGTCGGCGGCGTCCAGCGTCTCGTCGTCTTCCTGGTCGTACACGAGGCTGTAGAGCTCGCCGCCGGGGCAGTACTCGAGCACGAAGTACACGGCGTGCGTGTCCTGGAACGTGGCGTAGATGCGGCTGATGAACGCGTGCTGCAGCTTCAGATGGACGCTCTGCTCGCGCAGGATGTTGATCTCCTGCTTGAGCGCGTGGATGTCGTCGCGCCGCAGGATCTTGATGGCCACGGCGCGGCCCGACGCGCGGTGGCGCGCCAGCCGCACGACGCCGAACGTGCCGCGGCCCAGCACGCTCAGCAGCTCGAAGTCCGACAGCGAGCTGCTGGTTTCCAGCGCGAAACTCGCGGGCGACGGCAGCGGGAAGAGGCTGTTGCGGCGGCCGCTAGAGGCCGAGTAGCGAGGCCGTTCTGGCGGGAAGGGCGCCGTGGGACGCGGCCGCTTGCCGACGGTCGAGAGCCGCCAGCCACGCGGTGTGGAGAGACGCGAAGGAGTCACGCACAGCGACCGCATCTTGGTCCATATCTCCGGCACGGACGGCAGCGTGACGTTGGGGAGGCTCGGCATGTTGT
>JAADXN010000279.1:0-30740 GCA_023337875.1 Pythium apleroticum | reverse complement strand
GGCATAAAACCCTCCTCGTAGCTTAGAGTCCTGTCCAGAGTGTTCTCTCTCCACTTTCCTAGACTTCTCTCTAGACTATTCTTCGGATACTCGTGACGGGTGTGGGACACTTCAACGTCGAGTCCCAACCATCACTCATAGTCCGAAAGCGCGTGAGCTACATACTTAACCATTCCTTGTACTGAACCTTTGAGCGGCGATGGCGGGACATCGGCGGCTTACGCCGCCGCGCCTCTTTGGTCTCATCGAACGAGCTGTGTTGCGAAGGTTGGCTTACTCCAATACAAGCAGAATCCTACCTTTCGAGGTATATCGACCTCTCACAAGTGATACAAAATATTCAACTATGCGACACTTACAAACATTAGCTATATTCCCAGACTCCTACAAAGTAATACTCCGGCAGTTCTGGGTCCTGTAAACGCATATTTTTACCGTGAATCCAAGCAATCGATAACAACTCCTATCACTTCTACTTGCGAAATTCGATAATGAGATATTGGTCCGGTACAGTAGCTCTCAGCGAGTTTTCGCTGAGAGAACAGAGCTGTGCTGTTGAGGCTCCACTGTTGGAGAGAGTGTCACTCACCTCGAATTGAAATCAGGATTTCGTGCGGAAGGCTAGATTTTCTGGCCATATCGCACTCCAATGGAAATTCCATGCCGGAATCTCCATCCTCCCTGACGGAATTCAATGGATCGCGAGGCAACCGCTGGATCCATGTGGCGCTGGGGAGTACATTGCTCATTCTCCGATTTCCCATCAAGTAGATACCGTGACTTCAAGCTTTGCAGCATCCACGTCCAAGACATGAAGAATCTGGTGGCGTCGTGGTTGCTGTTCGTGGTCGCCTCTGTTGTCGCCGTCGTCGCAGACGACTCCAGTCCGCTTGCGTCGACGTCCGAAGTCATCAAGGCAATGGAGAGTATCGGATTGCAGGAAAACAGATCCATTTCCGAGATGGCTGCGCTGGTGTCGGAGAGAATCGCGGAGGAGAAGGGTCTGCCAGTGTCAAGACGACTTGCGACTGCCGACGTCGTCATCGGCATGTGCGGGGTCGACTTCCTGGGCTTCGCCGAAGATCTGTCGTCAATGCACTACACCAGTGCAGATGGCTGTGCGATCCTCTGTCTCGCGTCCATCAAGAAGTGCAACGCTGTCACGTGGACGAACCACAATGGAGGCACATGCTGGTTCAAGGGCGTTCGCGCGTACGAATGGTGGTATGGAGCCAAGCCCAAGACCGGCGCTGTCTCTTACGTCATGTTGTCCGCGTACTACGCAAAGGATGTTTTGCCTGCGCGAACGTACGCCAATTTTGACATGGCGGGCGGCGACTATCGCTCAGGCTGGGGTTATCAAGACGCGTCGTGGTGCGCCGGAGTGTGCAACACGGATGAGAAATGCTTTGCGTCGACGTGGACGGACTACAATGGAGGCACCTGCTGGTTCAAGACGAAGTCGAGCACCCTCACCCCAAAAGCCGGAGCGATTTCAACCCAGCATTACAAAGTGGCTCTGCTCGGGTTCTGCAAGATGTAGAGTGGAAGCTTGAGAATGAGGAGAGCAACATGATCGCAGGAAGTCCTCTGTGGACAAGTACAGCAATCTAACGCGAAGGAACTGATTCTCTTTCTGCGTTACGATGCTCGCTCAGTTGAGCCGCTACTCCTGTGTGCTGAAGCGCTCCTGCTTCGTACATGCAACAAACCGATCGACGCAACGGCCAAATGCACATAGTAGTTGGTAGTTCCTCATAGACAGTCGAGAGCATGCTCGTCCCAACCTCGGAGATGTGGTAGCGTTGCACTGTCACGTAGTCATGATCGGATGGTGGAGTTGCTCGCGGAGGGCGGAGTGAAGCGGTCAGAAACGTTCTGAGATGTTTTCAACCAAAGCCGTTTTTAGATTTGACTCGCCAACTTCAAGCCGCCATGCAAATCGCAATCCGTTGGGTATTCCAATGAGGACGAGAAAGCTACGATGACTCCTCAGACCGGCAGGTCATATACAGAAACCTCCTCGAATCCTGAGGCGATGTCTTTGAGTGCGACTAAACAGCGTCACCAAGGCGTGCGCACCATTTCGTGTGTTGTGATTGATCTCCCTTGTGATCTGATCGTGAGGTCGCCGGTGCATTCCTCACAGCTGCAGATCGCAATTCGAAGGTGATCACGGACCCTCGTCGTAATGCCGAGTACGAACACGACAATGCACACGCCGCCTTCGCCACCGGGCGCCGGTGATGGCGCCGTCCGCAAGAAGCGCCGCATGACGGTCATGGACACCGAGCCGCTGTCTTCTCTCGATCCAGTGTCGGCAGCGGCCAGCGGAATTCTCCACGGTGGTGGTGTCCAGGCTGCCACCAACACGAGGCGATTCTCGTATCAAGATGCAGCGCGCGAACTCGCTCGAAGACGCTGGCGTTTGCTCCAGAAACATGTTTGCATCATGCAATGGTGAGACTTTCGCCAGATATCGGAGACTCTCACCACGTAAACTCACGATATGCCGTGTATGTGCCCAGGCTGTCAAAGGATTTGACGCGTCGCCAGCTGAAGCGGTTCGCCCTGGCCCAGGAATCGTTGGTGGACGTGCTCATCACCTCGAAAGACGACTTCATGGAGGTCTTCGTGAAGATACGAGAGCAGTTCCTGTCGCTGCTGGACGCGGAGAAGTGTATCCTGAGCTTCGAAGCCAACAGATCCATTCTCGAGTTCGACGGTCGCTCTATTTATCCGTCGACACGAGCCAAGCGCGGATTGCTGCGGACCGCCCTGACCAATGGAGAGCCCGTGCACCTCTGTTCAACGACTCAGGATCAAGGCAAGCCTCTGGCACTGGACGGTGTGCCACACTGTATCGGTGACGTCCGCTCGTACGTGTGTTTGCCGCTGATCGACAGTGAAGGCACTGTCCAAGCAGTTGCCGAGGTGTTCAACTCACGGCACGACGCCAAGATCATCGCTGCGTGGCTGCGAGCCGGAGACAACGGATCCCTCCACGTGCTACGCAACTTTGTGGGCAATCTGATCAAGGCCTTCACTAAGCGCGCGAACATTGGTGACCTCGTCTCTGGAGTTAGTGGTTCAACAGGCAGAGCCGTTGCCAGCCCAGCGGCGGACCCAACGACAGTGGCTGACCCTACCGTTGGCTCTGAGATCAATGAGTATCCGCTCGAGTCGCTGGTCGATTTCCTTCGCAACTCGGTGGGCGTCGAGCACTGCAGCGTCTTCGCGTTTGACAAGGACGTCGATCTGCTCTGGACGCGGCTTTCCGACTGCTGCGCATGTCCCCAGACAGTGAAATGTGACGAAGGAATCATCGGGAAGGCTGCTCGCCTGGGCCAAACCATCCATTACACCAAGGCTCGCGACAGCAGCAAGTTCAGTGAGCTGTTCAGCAACATCTCTCTGAAGTTGGAGGACGTCGTGGAGGCGATCGTCATCCCAACGCTCAGTGCGAACCAAAAGCTCAACGGCGTGGTGCTGCTGCTCAACAAGAAAGACCGGACTGCGTTCACCGAGGCGGACATCGCCATGTGTGCCAACCTGTGCCGCCACATTGGCAACGCACTGCACAGCTCAGAGCTCCACGAGGCGATCTTGAAGGCCCAGGGCAAGGCGCAGACACTGCTGGACTTGTCGGCTGTGCTGTTCCGAGAGCTCGAGACCAACGCACTGCTTCTCGCGATCATGGACGCCATCAAGAAGCCCATGAACGCCAGCAAATGCTGCGTTTTCCTCATGGACGACGAGAAGAACGAACTGATCGCGCCTGTCGGGTCGGATATCGCCCACGATACGTCCCAGCAGACTTTCCGAACGTCGATCAACGAAGGCATCGTCGGTGCGGCCGCTCGGCAGGGCGACATCATCAACGTCCGTGATGTGTACTGCGACCCGCGGTTCAATCCGGCCATCGACAAGAAGACGGGCTTCGTGACGCGGTCGGTCCTCGCTGTCCCCATCAAGGACGCCAACGGCGACGTACTCGGCGTGCTGGAGATGGTCAACAAGTTATCCAAGCAGTACTTTGACAAGGACGACGAGGAGCTGGCCCGAGGCATCGCTTACTACCTGGCGATCGCCCTCAAGAATGCAAAGCTGTTCGAGTCGGCTCGGTCGGCCATGCGTCGCAGCGACGCGTTGCTCGCGATGATGCAAGTGATCTCGTCCTCGAACGAAAACGTCGGCGATGTGTTCCGCGCGCTTGTGGACACGGCGTGCCAGATCCTCAACGTCGAACACGGTACGCTGTTTCTCGTCGACGCGCTCAGCAAGACGCTGTTCTGTCGCGTTGGCTCGAACTGGAAAGGGTACACGGTTCCACTGGGCAAGTTCATCCCGGGGCTCGTGGCGGAGAGAGGCGAGACGATTTTGCTGCCCCGGAACGCGCGCTCGCATCCGGACTTCGACCTCAGCTACGATGATCTGGTGGGCATCCGCTCCAAAAACCTGTTGTGCGTGCCCATCAAATCGGCGAGCTCCAGTTCCAAGGAAGGCAGTGTGATCGCGGTGTTCTATGCAGTGAACAAGCTCGGCTCGACGGGCGGAAGCGGCGGCGGTGGCGCGTTCTGTGAAGAAGACACCAAGATCATGAACGCGATCTGCGCCGAGCTGTCGTCGATCGTCGAGCGGCGGTCTTGGGAGTTGGTGTTCCTAGTCGAGAGCTCGAGCGACGAGAGCGGCCACACCACGCAGGCCATGAGCTCCTTTCTGTCGCAGTTTTCGACCACACCGTCGCTGCCTCGACGACGGTCGTCGCTGTTTAACAGCCGAGCACCGACGCCGATTTCGACTGCAGGCGACGACCTTGCGACGACATCAGCAGGCCTCAGCGGTGGCTTACTCAGCAAAGTCTTCGGAAGCAGCGGCGTGGTGAGCAAGACGGCGCGCTGCGTGGGCGAGGCGCCGTTGATCCGCGACTGGGACCTGAACCCGTGGGAATACTCGATGCCGCAGCTCGTGGATCTTGTGCTCGACATGTTCGACTACTTCGACCTGCCGAACCGGTACCAGATCCAGCGCGCGACCATGCGGCGGTTTGTCGTCGGCGTCAAGGGCCAGTACCAGGACATCCCGTACCACAACTTCTACCACGCGTTCACGACGCTCCACGTGAGCTTTCTGATCGTGAGCTCCCAGTCGTCGCTTGAGAGTGCAATCGCCAGTGTGTGCCGTGCTGCGCACGAAGCGTCCTCGCCTCGCAATGGACGTCCGAGTCTCTGTGAAGCCGTCGACGGTGCGCTAGGCGGCAGTGCACCAGCGTCGCGAAGTCTGCTTGAGGTGCGAGACATCATGTCGGTGTTTGTCGCTGCGTTCTGCCACGATATGAACCACAACGGCCGCACGAACGACTTCCACATCCGGTATCGCACGAGCCTCGCCATGCTTTACAACGACCAGTCCGTGCTCGAGAACATGCACGCCGCGGCGTGCTTCGAGACCATGCGACGACCAGGCCACGACATCCTCGAGCACGTGAGTGTGAGCGAGTACCGTCAGATGCGCAAGTCCATCATTCGCGCGATCCTGGCCACGGACATGCACAACCACTCGGGCATTGTGAGCCACTTGCACGAGAAGCTCAAGGTCGACGTGTTCAACCCGGACGACGAGACCCACAAGGAGCTGCTCATGAACGCGATCGTGCACAGCGCCGACATCTCGGGCCCAGCGCTCACGCAGAAGATCCACGTCAAGTGGTCGATGCAGCTGCTCGAGGAGTTCAACATGCAGTACGATGAAGAGACGGCGCTGGGCCTGGCGCCGACGCCGTACATGAACGCCAAGCCGCACTCGGCCGAGCAAGGCAAGATCAACTTGGCGTTCATCGACTCGTGCGTGTTCCCGCTGTGGAGCATCATGCACACGTTCCTGGAGGGGCTGGACCAGAGCCTCGCCAACATCCAGAGCAACCGCAGCGTGTGGATCCAGCTCATCAGCGAGGCCGAGGCCGCCAGCGCCGCGGCAGCGAGTGTGGCGGCGGCGGCCGACGCGCAGCAGGTTGACGCTATGGAGCACGAAGACGACGATTTATAACATCAGTAGGAGGCATAGAATAGGAGGAATAGCCATAGAGAAACACAGTGTAAATACCATCCACTCACACAATGCGCGCGTCACAGATCCCATTTTGTCGTCAGCTCTTCAACATGGGTAATCAATAAATCGATACCCTCCTGTAATCGATTCAGACAGTTGGTCGTTTTCTGTTCAAAAACCTCTACAACAGCAAAGTGGTCCGACCGCACGTTCGACTTTCGGTCGAATCTGGGTCCTGACATTCACGGGTTTGGGTTTATTCCTCGGCCAACGACCCGAACCCGGATCGCAAACGCCAACAAAACCATGTCGAACCTTCGTCGACGGTCTCCGCTACGCACGTTACTCGGTACTCTGGAAAATCCAACCTCCACATCCACCAGCTCCACCATGCGCGCCGTCCAAGTCGCCCGCCGCCTGCTCTCCGCGCGCTCTGCGCTGCGCGCGTCCACGCAGCTGAACGCCGCGTCCTTTGCGCGTCCTGCCGTGGCCTCGGCGCTCGCCAACTCGCTGGCGTCGCGCCAGTCGGCCGTGCAGACCCGCGGCTTCGCGACCCGCTACATCGACGACGACGACGACGATGACGAGCTCTTCGGTGGCGAGGACGACGAGGAGTCGTTCATCCAGTACCCGCTGCCGAGCGTCCGCATCGGCGCGCGTGCGCCGGGCTTCAAGGCCGCCGCCGTCCACAACGACGACATTACGGAGGTGTCGCTGGACCAGTTCCGCGGCAAGTACGTCGTGCTGTTTTTCTACCCGAAGGACTTCACGTACGTGTGCCCGACCGAGATCATCGCGTTCAACGACCGCGCGGCCGAGTTCGAGGCGCTCAACACGCAGCTCATCGCCGTGTCCACGGACTCGCCGGAGTCGCACTTGGCGTGGACCAAGCTGCCGCGTAACAAGGGCGGTCTGGGCGACATGACGATCCCGATCGTCGCCGACATCACCAAGATCATCTCGGCTAAGTACGGCGTGCTGATCGAGAACGAGGGCATCGCGCTACGTGGCCTGTTCATCATCGATAAGGAGGGCACGCTCCAGCAGATCACGGTCAACAACCTGCCGATTGGCCGCTCGGTCGACGAGACGCTGCGTCTCGTGAAGGCGCTGCAGTTCGTGGAGGAGCACGGCGAGGTGTGCCCTGCGAACTGGCAGCCTGGCGAGAAGACGATCATCGCCGACCCGAAGAACGCGCACAAGTACTTCTCGACTGTCGAGGAGAAGGAGGAGAGCGACGACAGCGCCGGCATGACGGTCGTCAAGACCAAGTCGGACTTTGAGAGCCTGGTCAAGTCGGGCAAGAGCATCGTCGCCAAGTTCGAGGCGCCGTGGTGCGGCAAGTGCGCGCAGATCCAGCCGTTCGTGAAGGAGCTCGCTGGCAAGCACACGGACATTACGTTCGCGAAGCTGGACGTGACGCTGCCAGAGATTGAGGCGCTCAAGGACGAGCTCAAGGTCGAGGCGCTGCCAGCGTTCCGATTCTTCAAGGGCGGCAAGGAGGTCGGCACGCCAGTGACGGGCTACAAGAAGTCGCCACTCAAGGAGGCCGTCGCCAAGCTCGAGAACTAAGCACAGAGAGAGCGGCAGGTCTGCCGGAAGCAGGCAGGGTCTCGTTGATGTGAGAGTACGTGCACAATAACGACAAAAGAATCAAAAGAAAAGAATCCAAACGCATGTGTTTTTGATTGAGTCCATCCACTACAGCGTCTTGCGGTCGTGGTCGTCGGCTCCGTCGTACCGCGCGCGAGCCATCTTCTGGAGACGCTCCTTGTTCGTGACAACTTTGGACAGATCCACAGCGGGGGTCGTCTTCGCGCCGAGTCCGGTCGTGTCGCTACCACTGTTGCCGATCGCCTCGACTGGAGCAGTGATACCCGTGCCGTGCTTGCCAAGACCTTCCCCTTGCTTCCATCCCATCATCTTGAGCATCTTGGCACCGATGCCAGACTCGAGCGCCGACGGTGCTGGTTCCTGGGAAGCAACGTTCGGCTGCGCTTGAGCTGGAGCTGCTGCCACCGCCGCTGAGTCTCCATTCAGACGCTTCCTCTTGTTGGTGAGTTGGCCACGCTCTTCTTCGTCCCGCTCACGGATCTGCGCACCAACAATCTCCTTGTCGTGCTTCGCCTTCGCCAGGTTCTCGGCATGGAGCTTCGACAGCGTCTCATGCTTGCGCAGCTGCTCCATCGAGGCAAACTTTCGGCGACACAACTATAGAACATGGAGAAAACTGTTAGTCAATGTGCCACAGTCCTCGTCACACGTACGATAACCTCACCAGACAGATCGGAGCTTCCAGGGGCACATCCACAGCCGCTGATAGGCTCGCCACTGAAGCCGGGGCAGTTGAAGGTGGCGCTGAGTTGTTGCTCGCCATCACGTCAGCCGGCGCCTGATCCTCCGTCACTTCCTTCTGTCTGTGGGACCACTTCGCGATATCGATGGCGCTCTTCTTACGCACACTCGCGCTCGCTGCTGCTGCCACCGAGACTCCACTGCCCACAGGACCAGCGGTAACGCTTGGTGCATTCAACGCCTCAGGAGCCTCGAACGCACTGCTGATCTTTCCGGAGGCCGCGGTGGTTGAAGGTTTGAGGTTGAACGAGATCAGCGGTGTTTTCTTCTTGGAGAGGGTCATCGCAACCGGCTTGACGTCAGACGCAGGTGGCTGCGTGGACTGATGAGTGGCGACGAACTCGGCCGAGAACTTTGCGTCGTCGCATGGTGGAGGTGGTGAAAACGTCTCGAACACTGCCTTGGCGCCCTCCGTCCCGTTCAAGCATCGATAGTAGATTCCCATGAAGCTGTTGTAGTACAGCTTTGACTGCGGATCGTAGTAGAACATCGAGTCGTTGTCGTAGTACAAGCCGTACTCGCTCACATAGCGGTACATGCCGCCAGCCGTTTCGAATGGCAGCGGCCACGGCTTCTTCGGTTCTTCGATTTGCGGTCTCGCAGCGGCGGCAGCAGAACCCAGCAGCGCGTCCAAGTCATCCAAACCTGCTGGTGCAAACTGAGAACATGGAACGATTGATCAGCATCAAGCATAGAACCGACTGGATCCGTGAAAGCTTCCTACCGATTGCGTCTCCGCCTGCTGAACCATACCCCCGTAGTTGTTGGCGAGAGCCCATTGCGCTCGCTCAAGGGCGGCCGCCGCCATCGGATTCACAGCGACTGTTTCGAGGCTTTCGCTGTGACCACCACGATACGACGTTGGCTTGGATTGAAAGGTTTCTCTCGCGAACCCGACGCGAACTGCCTCTCCCCGAATCAAGAGGTTGCCACTGGCTTCCAACACGCGCGTTGCGACCTAGTTAAAGTCACAAAATGCTGTTATGCATTGCGGTCCCAACAGAGACAATCGAATCAGTGTCGTACCTCGATGTCTTCAAACTCGATGAAAGCAAAGCCGCGAGACTGGTTCGTTTCGCGATCGCGGATCAGCCGGATGTCACGAACGCCTTCGTATTGCGCGAAAACGACTTGCAGCTATAACCACCACGATTTCATAGGTGAGTTGTTCAGTGAAGTTAGTGACTGGATGTTGGAACTCACTTCGCCTTCGTCCACATCCAACGGGATCATCCGAACAACCAGGACACGCGACGGCGGCCCATCGAGTTCACCATCATTACGATCGCGCCGGTCAAACCCTGGCGGCCCACTTTGTCCGAAGCCATCCCTGCGATGGTTGTCGTTGTGAGCTCCATAGTGCGCTGGTGGGTGCTGGCGTTGGGGGCGAGTATCTCCACGAGCGGGCATTTCCATCGCGAACGGAGATTTAGACGCATGGCATTTGAAGCACTCGGTGCGTCGCGCGAAATTCGTCGAATCACACTACACGTAGTTCACGGGTATCAGTTCAGTCATACCTCTACAAAGACGGCAAACGCAGCGAGTTGTCGTTGATGTACCTGGTCGCAGATCCAGTCGAGTCGTGGAGGTCCTCCTCCTGGAGCGTGCGGGGCGTGGTCACGGTAGCCGGCTTGGTGGCTGGATCCATGAGGGCTGGGCCGGTTGGTCTCCGCATAGGCAAGCACCGCAACTTGGTTATCGAGCACAAGAGGTTGAGATGCTGCAGAAAATACCCAATTGACATCAGTTGTGTTGTCCGGCCGAGATCAGAGCACCACCACTACCGCACCGAACGCGTTCATGGCTGCTGTGGCGGCGGTGACCGAGTCAAAGTTGGCAAAAGCGAAGCCTCGGTGCTCCCCAGTCACCTGTGCATTTGCAGATTTAGTTGTACGTGAGGAACTCCAGTTTTCATTGAGATCTGCAGCGATTCGTACCTTGTGGAACATGACGCGTGTGCTCTGCGGTCGGAACGGTGCGAATGCGTGGTGGATCTGGTCGTGACGAGCCGCACGGAGGCGCACACAGGGAGCAAACACAAGAAGGAGAGACTGTGAGTCCTCATCTTGTACACAGAGACCCACCAGAGCCGACACAAGCGTCGCTCGAGGGCCATGTTCGCGAGCCAAACGCCGTCCACGAGTGCAGCTCAAGCGCACAAAACTACCATTGCATCCGATACGTTGGGCGTCAAGCCTCGAACAATCAGCGTCGCGCTCGGCTGCGAGTCCCACTGGCGAGCGGGGGCGCCTCCGTCCTCGCGCCTCGATTCGTGACGGTGGGACGGCGGTCGATCACTGGCGACAGCGTGCACTGGGTTGAAACGGCGTGGAGAACGCGAACGAGATCGGGATCTTGAGTGCGAGCGGTAATTGCGTCCGCGTTGGTCTTCGAAGCGCCCGTGTGGAGCACCGTAGGCGCCAGCGCGATCCCCGCTGCCGCTTCCGTACCTGTCAGTACTCCATTGATCGCGGCTTGGAATGCCTCGATCTCGGCCTTCGAATGGCGCTTCGCCACCAACCCGCCGGTCATTGGGCGCCTGGTACGTGCGGTGCTTCTGATCATCTCGCCAGCCACTCCTGTGGTCGTCATGAGGCCCGTCGCCGTGCCCAAAGTGCGCCATCTTCTTGATGGTGTTGCGACTTCTTCCAGCATCTATGGCGAACGATGGGTCGCAGATAGGTTAACCTACTGTAATTAGTTACCTGATGATTTCTTGAATATTCGAAATGCAAGTTGTTTATTGAAATTGACCAGATCAGCTCTTCTTCGATCCGCCAAAGCCTCCGAAACCCATCATGGCCATCATGGCGTCCTCCGCGCTCTGCTCCTCCGGATCACCGGCACCATTTTGCTTTGGTTCATCTGCTTGAGCTTCCTTTGCCGCGTGGGCTTGATCGGCTGACTCCGACTGCTGCTGCGACTCGTCACTCGCCTGCTTGCCCTTGCGAGACTCCTTGCGCTGACGCTTGCGACGCGCTTCTTCTTCCTCAAGTTCTCGTCGCTTCTTCTCGTATTCTGTATTAATTGATGAAATGTGTTGTGATCAGTACAAAGGTTAGATGAACTATAGGGTGGGCGCAACTTACCTTCCATCGCGTCCAGCTTCTTGGTGATGACCGGATCGTACTTGCGCTTCGCCGCACTCTGCAGGCGGTTCTTGACCTGGTCAACAGAAGAGCGCTCAACGCGCATGCTGTAGCCAAGCTTCTGAAGATCTGATATCCAGAAGCACTTTCGTCAGTGCGTTTCACTGTGCCAGAAGCCACACAAAGCCAACACGTACGTCTTTTGCCGTTGATATGGTCGAGGTACGCGACCGAGTCCTTGAGAGAGCACTCGCAGACTTCGCAGAAGTAGCCATTGCTCTTGACGGCATCGTCACCCTTGATCACACGCACTGTGCCGACCTTTTCATCGAGCGTCACGCGTTCCGAGCGGGACTTGAGAAAAGCGCGGGCGGATCCGGCTGGACCTGCAGCTCCTTCGTCAGCGGACTTGAACTCCTGGCGATGTGATTTGATCACCTTCTTTTCTTCCTACTCGTCATCCGATCCACACATCAGCTCTTTGTTTGAGAAGTCCCATATAATTCCACACAGAGCTTCACCTCGTCCTCGGCGAGCTGTCCGCTGGCGCGCATCTGCGCCAGCTTCTCGTAGTGTTCGCGATCCCACGTCTGGCGCGTCACATTCGCGACTCCTTTTCCTTTCTCCTACACCATGTCAGCACTCATTACCATCAGTACACATCCCGCCTCACACGCCAATAGCCCGCATCTCCTCACCCCCATTTTCGTTCCGCTGTCGCTTTCACCCACTCACTCTATGCTTGTCGGCCAAAGTTAACTTCGCTAAGTGCGTTTTTGAACGAAACCGAACTTAGCACAATGTTGCCCTCGCCATCCCCATCACAACTTTGCCCACCCACCGCCAACGCCAATATGCAAAGCAAGAAAGATGCCGAGGTGGACGCGATCTGGAAGGCCTATCGCGCGACGGCTGCGGCGATGCGCGACGCCACCACCATCACCCATCGAGCTCAGTCCTACGCGCAGGCAGAGGCGTTCATGGCGAGCACGAAACACCGCGCGTACGTCCACAAATGGCGCGGCTGGGGGCTGCTCCTCGATGGCTACTTGAACGTCGTGCGCGGCGACGTGTTCGCGTTCATGGGCATCGACGACTCCGTCCCAGGCGGCGCCAAGAAGCGCAAGACCAAGTCAGCCAAGGCCAAGCCGCCCAAGCTCAGTCGGTGGACGTGTCTGCGCAACGAGTTCGCGAGCGCGCACACAGTTGACGGCCCGATGCTGCATTTGGACCCAAACGGCCGCGACTGCGTGAAGGATCTGTACACGTTCTCTCTCATGGTGATCAACAACGTCGCTAGCGATGAGAAGGACCCTGCGACGCGCGTGCTGCTCAGCGAGATCGAGCGAGCGGCGTGGCAGACCATCGAACTCGTGCTTTCGCATCGATTGTACTGTGCGCTGCTGAGTCGAGAGCAGCTACAGGAGGCACTGGAGGTTGCGCTCGCAGTCATCGACTTTGAAGACGCTTCTCGACAAGGCGCCTTTCCGGTGGCGGGGAAGAACGACTTGCCACTGCTCGCGTCCGTGATCCATCTCGTCCTCAAGCACACGCCGTACGACCGCAACGACTGGCTTGCCATGCTCGTGCCGTTTCTTGGTGGCTGGTTCGAGACACTCGCCACTAAGGAAGAGCATCCGTTTGCTGCCATCGCCTACAAGATCATCGAGATCGTGACGGATATGGGGCGCGCGTACTTCACTTTCATCGGCGAGCTGCTGCTTTCGAACGGAATGCCCATGCTGCTGTTCACAATGCGGTCGTGGAAAGATGCACCTGTCTACTGGAGGGGGAAATTAGCAGCGTTTCTGACGCTGTTCATCGAGCTCGTTGAGTATCACTCCGATAGCGTCGTGCTGGAAGGATCTCTGAGCCCACGGAAGCTGCACAAGGTAGCCAAGGCCATGTTGTCGATCTTGGTCGACCCAAAGGCACTGCAGTCGATCTCGCTGTCGTCACGATCTTCTGCGATGAGTTCAGCGGCACCAGTCAGCATGACCACCACAACGTCTGGCATCTGCTTGAGCTTGGATGCGTCGACCGTGGCGCTCATGGCGTGCACCGCTGACATCATCTACTTCCACGACCGACTCCTACAGCGTCTCACCGCATGGGCTACAGAAAGGAAGCAGCTCGCCGATGGAGAGGAAGAAAAGGGAGATGATGAGCAGATGCCACAAGGCTTGGTATCGCCGGTGAAGAGGTCGTTCGAAGCAACGATACCCATGGCGTGGGAGCAGTTGATACACGACATATTGATGGACGCATCCGACGCGCACAACTCCTCGTCCTCAAGCACTCCACAGTCCCAATCTCGACGTGAACAGTTCGTGCAGAGACTGAAGAATCGGGCATTCCAGCATCTCCTCGATACTCGGCTGTTGCTTCTGTCGGCGGTGCTGCATCGCCACGGCGGTTTCTACGTCGGAGAGCGCATCGGCGACGTGGTGAGCGTCATGGACTTCGTCACGCAAAGTCTGGAGGTGAAAGCAATCGACAAGCAACAGTGCATCGGATTGCATTTGTTGGAACAACTGTCCCAGCTGTCTCAAGCCCACCCAGATCTCAAGAGCGACATGTTCGAGGGCTTTTGGATCAAAGCATGGGGTCTTCTCTTGCGCCAGGGCATGCCATACGCAGCGGAGTTGCGCTTCTTGGCTCCACAGCGTGGAATTGGTGAGCTAGTGTTCACGATTCTCAACAGTTGCATCACCCAGGGCTTGGTACCGCGCCAAATCGCAACCCAGTGCAGTGCCCAACTGTGGGCATTATATCGACTTCCGCCCAGTACGAGTTCATCCGCAACTCCCGTCTTGACGTCCGTGTCAAAGGCACCGATTGCTTTCCTCGCATCTTTCATGCGGCTAGTCCAACCTCCATCTGAAGTCAGCGTGCAAGGTGATGATGAGGATGGTTTTGGTTTTGGTACTTCGAGCATCCGGTCGCGAGTGCTTCAAGCAGTGTTCGACCATCTCGAAGCGGCGATGGTTGTGGAAGTGAATAAGCCGGAGGATTCAAGATGGCAAGCGACATTTGACAACCAAGGAGCTGCTCCCGCCGTTTACGCTGCCGCATTCGCTTCGTTTCTCGGTATCCCGACGCCGTCGTTACGCGCTGTGTCTCTCTCGTGCGAAGATTTGAAGCCCTCACTCCTACGAGCGTTCGATGACTGCGATGCCGGAGGCAATGTTTGTGGCGGTCCTGACATCGAGGGCTTTGGAGCTCACTTTACGTTTCAGGACTGGGGAATCCCGTGGTTGGCGGAGACCAACTCCTACATCAAGAGGCGCGGAACTGGTGTTTATTGTCCGGATAGCTTTTCGCCTCTTGTGAAGCTATTCCGACCGCCCAAGACGATCACTCACAGCACCAACACAGCAGCAGGAACTCGAGCGGACTGGGAGAAGTCGAATGGCTTTGTGCGCTTGCACATCGCGGACAACCTTGCACGAAGGCACACTACTTTGGGAGTGCACAACTCCCCAACTGATGTGCCTTCCGCAGGAAACGACCGGGATGCCAACGACGTGTTGACGTCAGTATCGCGTGACGAGATGGAGTCATCGACGAGAGAGGTCGTGAGCAACATTTCGAAGGTGTTCGACGATCTATTGAAGAAGATGACATTCGCGAACGTGGACTCTCCATACTACCTGAAACTTCTCGACTCTGCAATCACGGTACGTTGTCAGAGCTCATCATCCACTCGGCTGTTTCTTAATTGTTGCTGGTCGTTCGTTTAGGTTGGGCTTGTCTTGGCCTGCCTTTTCGCTGAAGCCAAAGATGCAACGTCTCCAGAGTCAGGCGACGAACGAACAGATGCCACGAATGCTATCTGTCCGATGCTGAAGCGATTTTTGGGGCTGATCTGTGATCATTTCTCAGCTCGCACGATTGATTCCGCGCGTGGATCAGCGATGATGACAAGTAGCGTCATCCGGCAGTTGATGAATTTCCACGCGTTCATCCTCGTACTTCAAGGCCAACATGGTTTACAGAAGCTGACACACCCATGCGCTGACCCTCTGGAGCTGAAGATCCCGTCCGAACTTCGTCCAGCAATCCGCAAGATTGCCGCCACGGTTGAAGCTTCTCTCGTTATCGTCACTATGGACTCGGACACGGTTCCAAACTCAAAAGCGAGCCAGCGCAGTTCAGCTACGTTGGGTTCAGGGACTCAATCCACCCCTGCGAGTTTTGACTGGGATTCGACAACTCAAACCTCTCAATCCAAGTCAACATCGAGGCCACTTCCAATGGATGTGGATTCTGATGAAGAGTAAGTGAGTGGTAGAATGCGGCGTCTATGCGATGTGACTGACTCGACAATGTGGTGTTTGCAGCGACATCGAGGGAATAGATTCGACGATCAACAACGCGAGGTCGTCGCATCCTTCCAGAGTTCTGAGTTTGTGGTCACTGCGAGTGATGCTGCTGCTGAAGCGTGAAAGCGGGATCAAAGCAGTGAAGAAATATGTCCCTGATCTCGGATTTACACCAGATTTTCTGGTCGCGACGGCGTCAATGCTGTGCAGTGTCTCCGGATACGACAGCCTCGATGCGTTTGTCAAGATCTTGGACAGCGCTGATGAAGAAGTATCGCAAGGTAAGCAGCGAATGGGGAGCAACGCGCTGTCGTTGTTCTATGCGGCAGACGTCATGCAAGTGTTGCAGCGCTGCGCGTCGATGTATGAAAACCGGAAGCGTCTCCACAAAGAGGAAGTGCCCGAGTCATTGATGGCGACTGCGAGAAGAATGCTGAATGTTTACCACCAAGGCTCGTCTCGAAGTCTCGTGTCGTTTGCACGTCGCGCAGAAGTGGAGGCACTCGAGACGTTTTTCCGACTGAACTCGGACATGTTCGGCGACTTCATTAATGTCGCGATGCAAGGTCTGCTCGACGTCGACGTGTCCGTGCGATTTTCATCAGCCAAGTCGCTTCAGACCCTGTTCTACATGTACCCGGACGGAAGCAAACAAGTGTATCGCGATTTGTACAAGGAACTGTCGCGGCTTCTCCCACGAAATGCCCGCGCACCACAAGATGGAGACGAAGTGCATGATGAAGACAACAATGGAATCGACGAGGAGCGCAACATTTCGTCGACAGAAACATGCTTGACGGTTCTCGCCACTCTCTACGTCTGCGCGTGTTCCAGTTCAGACGTCGTCCCAGACGTTGTGCTACTCTACTTCCAACTGGCGGGGAACGAGGAAGTGGCTGCGTACGCGCGATCCGGTTTGCTCAAGGAGTGGCTCGAGCAAATCGCTGTTTGGTACGATTATCCTTCACCCACACGCCTGGTGGATGACCACTTTTGTTTCTTGTGGTCGCACCACGTGAACGCGTTCATCAACACTGGTCACTCGATGTTCCGCTCGGCAAAGGATGAGATCGAAGGAAACCGACCCCAGCGTGTGACGGCGAAGGCTCTGTTGGAGTCGTTTCCTGTTGCGAATGTGCTCGCCGGAGAGTATCGCGAACGCCGTATCGACACATCGGCTTTCTTCCAACGGCACGTGGACGTTATCCTGCCGTTATCTGTGCTATACGATGTTGCGTGTGGCGACGTGGATGCCGAGAATTCGCATTTCCTGCTGGTTGAAGAAATGGCCGGGGACCTGATGTGGAAGCATTCGATGCATGCCGCCGAGCAATCGAGTAAACAACAGCTCGTTTGGGGGTTGACTCAAGAACAACTGATCACGGATCTCTTCGCGCTTTCATTCGTGCTCCATTCGATGTCTACCGACGGCAACACCCGCGCAGAGGAGATCGGCGCCACGATGCTGGCTTTGGCAGAGGACATGGCGCTCACTCACGCGTTGTCGATATCGCACCTGGGCCACGTCGTGATGAAGATGGCCCGCTTCACTGTATGGAACATTTTGAGCGAAAATGGCCGCGCAACTGGTAACGAGTCGACGTTGGAGTGCGAGGCCGAGCACTGGCTACGGGCGATGAAGACGATGAAAGAGAAGTACTCAGGCTTCGACTGGGCACGAATGAACCTCGCGGAGATCCTGTCGGAGTTCCACGAGATGCTGCTACGAGCAATCTACTTCGAACCGCTCGCGTCGCGGGCAATCGAGTGCTTGTGTCTGTTCGTGAACGAGATCAAGGACGCAATTACCGACACGGACGGTCAGAGTAACGCAGTGTTGCTACAGCATCTTCTCCTTCACGTCGTGTTCGAGACGGTCAAGAACGTGAAGCGCCGAGATAAAAAGTCGTCGCGCAAGCTCACGTTCCTCGTGCGAGACATCTGTGACCACTTTATGAAGAACTCGACGAACGCATTCGGCAAGTATCTGAACTTCGTTGTGCAAGAAATCGCCGATATTCTCGTCCGCGCCTCTCGGAAAGTGGACGCAATTTGCCTCGACGGCGACGACACGGCCAACTTGGAGTGGATCATCTTCGCAATCTGCAACAACATGGCGTCAGGTCTCGGGAAGTTCATGGTCGACGTTGAGGCTGTTCCTTCAGGAATCGCAGCTTCCCTCGATCGTTTGAACTCCATGCTAGTAACGTCGAGTGACAACAAAAGCGCGTCGACGAGCAAGCGCCGACGCTCTTTGGACCCCACCATCTCGCTGGAGTTGTCGGCCTCCGTTTCAGACAAGACGCGTGTTAATGCTCTACACCAGATCGAGCAATTCATTGTGCGTGCCAGCAAAGTCGGAGAACGCTTCTATCAGCCAAGGACAGTTGCATCCAGCAGTAGCAACGTCGCAACGAGCGCAAAGGACGACTCCAGCCTCAGTGATGCAGCCGGGATGAGCTCTCAGCTCAAACTACTTCGCGAGCATGTTCGAGTTGTTCGGCGCATTGACTCGAGCGATGGCGCAACTACTGGAGGAAGGGAGACGGACACCCAAGTCGCGATCGCACAGCGAACAGTTCTTGCCAAGCTTACTCGTACCCTGTTCACGCTTAGCACGCACTACGAGAAGGTGTCTTCAGAGCAAACTTCCACGTCTCAAGTTGACCAGCTTCTCCTCGCAATTGCCGACATTCTCGGGGAAATCGGCGTGTGGGATGCAAATGAATTCGACCTGAGCCCCGGTCAAGATGGGGAAGAGTTGAGCCGCCTGTATCAGCGACACTTCCGACGCGGTGCCCTGCGCGATACCAAGGCGACTTTCCGTGTGCAAATGCACGAGCAACTGCTCCAGTATCTCAGCTCGTTGATGTTTGAAAGCGGCGGCGTCTCGACTGACAGTGCCGACGTGCTTCACGAATCCCTCAACACGGTCAAAAAAGTGCTTCGGCTCGATGAAGGCCGCACGGCAGTGGAGAAGACGAAAGATGCCGAGTTGAGAAACTTCCTTGAAGTCTTCATCCACGCGCCACCGTCGAACTGGTCGCTTGCTCTGCCACCTGTGGGCTCAGGGTCCGTGAACCGGTCTTCTCGTTTGAAAGCTCTGTGGCGAAGCGTCGACTCTGTCCGTTTCGAAGAATGGATCTGCCCACTCGTCGAGGAAATGGCGAACTGCTGCGCCGATGACATTCTGCGAACTTGTGGTCCGCTCGCGGGTCATCGAACGGATATGGCAGTCTTCCTTTTTCCGTACGTCTTGTGGGCGATCCTGACGAGTGCTGGTCAAGATTCGAGGATGGCAAGCATCGTGAACGACAACTTGCGCGCGATTATCAAGTCCGCGGGAGCACCAAATCGAACGACGGATGATCGAGTGATGCAGCTACTAGTCCACACCATCAACTTTCTCCGCGAGATTGAGAAAGCTGCGTTTGTGGAAAGCAACGGTTTGAAGCCCAGCCAGCCGACGTCGAACACGCCGACGAAGAGAACCTCAGCGAGCCCTCACGGAAATGGCAAGCAAACGACTACCGTTTCAGCACACCTGAATCAGCCTGCGTACTCATGTCTGGTCGATGTCGACCTGCTTGACATTGCTGAAGCCGCGATCTGTGTCAAGATGCCGTACTCTGCCATGCAATTTGCTGAAATGTGGCTGGAAGGCAACCACGGAGGAGTGCTGCCTTCGCTATCCGAAGCGAAGGCTAGTGATAGCGACTCTCGAATCCGGTCAATTCTCGTGGACGCATTCAGCTTTGACGACGACGTGGACGGCATTTACGGAGTCAACGACGGGCGCACGTTTGCATCGCAGTTGGTGACGTACAACCGAGAAGGCAGCTTCGCTCAGTCTCTTCCCTTGTACGACATGATGCTTCAGCTCGGGAGGGGTGATGTGAGTACTTTGGAAGGCGTTCTGCATTCACTGAACCGACTTGGGTATCAGCATTTGCTTCGCGGCCAGTTGGACTCGATTAGTGGGAAAGAAGAGACGCCGAAGATCCAAGAGCATCGCTACGAATTGGCCTGGAAGAGTCTGCAGTGGAACTCAGTCGATGTTGGTGCTGTGTCGGCGTCGACAGAACTCTCTTCAACCTCGTCATACTTACACGAGCGAACGCTGCATCAGACATTGAAGGCCCTCGCGCATCGTGATTTGAGCCAGCTCGGTCGATTGTCGAATGTTGCGAAGCAGCAGATTTTGAAAAGTACTCGAACCAGTCTCTTCGGCATGGAAAGCACCAGAGAGTCGTCTGCAGCACTTCTGCATCTCCAGAGCATCCACGAGATCGAAGAATGCGCCAAGATCGTCACGGTGTCGGCGTCGGGTGGAAAAGTGGCTCCGGAAACGTACGCTCAGCTGTTTATGGATTGGCAGAAACGACGAGAATTCCAGAGCAAGAACGACTACGATGCAAGCGAGGCGTTGCTGTCACTCGAAGAGGTTCTGGCTCAAATTGTCGACCTTCAAACGCCGAACTCGACGCTTGCAAGCATCCATCTCTCCTTAGCTTCCAGGAGTCGCCGAGCTGGACGCGTTGCGATTGCCTACAAATCACTCACGAAGCTCGAGGATCTCCACAAGCAAGGTCTGCTTGAGCTGAACTTGCAAGCAGAGTGGAAGATGGAGCGGGCAAAACTGCTTTGGAGCCAACGTGAAACACGGAGCGCGATTTGGGTGGCAAAGCAGCTTCATGGTGAACTGCAGTCGCGCCTGAACGCACAGGGAGTCATTCCGGCAGAGGGCACCAAGCTGAGGATGCTTTTTGTCGAGTCGTTGACGCTCACTGGCAAGTGGATCGCTTCTCAGCGATCGGAGAGCTCGGAAGTTATTCTGCAAGAGTACCTCCACAAGGCGACCCAAATGGTCGACGCGATGAGTGAGCGCGAGCTGAGAGCTGCGCCGTCGGGTCTCCAGGCTGCGGCGAAGGCGCACTTTGCGTTAGCAGACTACATGGCGGAGATGTACCACCAAGTGGCAACGCGTGTGACATCGCGAGAGTGGCTCGCTGGTAAGCGTGTCGCGGAGGCTCGTCAACGGGAACTCGCAGAGTGTCTCGCAATGAACGAGGCGAAGCAGCTGGAAAATCGTGCGCACATCCATGCTCTCAACAAAGAGGTACAGTACGACTACGAGGAGCGTACAAAGGTCGAAGCATCCGTGGACCAGTTTCTCGGTGGTGCGGTGCGCAGCTTCGGCAGGGGGCTGTCGCTGTCTGCCAAATCTGAACTCGCTGTGGTGTTCCGCGTGCTGTCTCTGTGGTTCAGCAATCAGACAAAACCTGGCGTGAACCGAGCGATGCAAGAAATTGTCGACTCGGTGCCGTCGTACAAGTTTGTGCCCCTCTCGTATCAGATCATTTCGCGTGTCGGCAGCAACCCAACATCGACGTCTACGAGTGGCGACGGAGGATCCATCTTCGAGCGCGTGCTGAGCATGCTTGTGCTCAAACTCTGTGAGCAGCACCCGCACCACGCGCTAGTCCAATTGATCGCTCTCAAAAACAGTGGCGACGTGGAGGGCAAAGGCGCGATGCAATTTCGTGCGAACGTCGGTGATGCGAAGGCTGAAAGCGCGAAGAAGTATCTGGACAAGCTGCGCAAGGGCGAGCAGCGTGAGCTTCTGGAGTCGCTGGATGTGCTCTCGAATGCGTACGTGCAGCTCGCACTGTCCGACACTCGTGAGCACCACAAGAACAGCAAGAACATTCCCTTTTCGAAGGCTCCGATCACGACATTTGGTGGCGGGACAGTGAATTTTGACCAGTGCCTGCGGGACCGCTCCCGTCGTACGACGGGCTCTGGTTCCAGTCGCGCTGTCATGCCTGCCGTGCTCACGAGTTCGATTCCAGCGCGTCCAGACATGGATTACTCGAGCGTGAGTCGCGTGCTGTCGTTTGACAACAAGTTCTCGATCACTGACAGCGGTATCCACCGGCCCAAGATCATCTACTGCATTGGCTCGGACGGTCGCCGCTTCAAGCAGCTCGTCAAAGGCAAGGACGACACGCGTCAGGATCTGGTCATCGAGCAGGTCTTCGATTCGGTGAATCA
The DNA here is from genome assembly GCA_023337875.1 of Pythium apleroticum. Taxonomy (NCBI): domain Eukaryota; phylum Oomycota; class Peronosporomycetes; order Pythiales; family Pythiaceae; genus Pythium; species Pythium apleroticum. The sequence continues at coordinate 8,866 of JAADXN010000279.1, read as the reverse complement.
GTTTCTCAAGGACGACCAGGCAACGCGCGAGCGGAACCTGCGTCTACGGACTTATAAGGTCGTACCGCTGTCGCCGATCGCGGGTGTGCTCGAGTGGGTCGACAACACGGTGCCGTGGGGCTCTTACCTTGTCGGACGCACCGCGAAGCGGCTCTCTGCCCACGAACGATACCACCCGCATGAGTGGAAGCACGCCGACTGCCGCATGCGCCTGAAGAACGCCACCCACGACAAGCTGAGCGTGTACAAAGAGATCGAAGCCAGCTTCACGCCAGTGTTCCACCACTTCTTTTTGGAAAAGTACCCGGATCCGGCGATGTGGTTCAAGCGCCGACTGGCGTACGTGCAGAGCGTGGCGGTGACCTCGATCGTCGGCTACATCCTCGGCATTGGCGATCGCCACTCGCAGAACATCTTGATCCACGAGGAGACAGCTGAGCTCGTGCACATCGACTTTGGCGTCGTGTTCGACCAGGGCATGGCGTTGTTCACCCCAGAGACTGTGCCCTTCCGTCTCACGCGGGACCTCGTGGACGGCATGGGCGTGTCAGGTGTCGAGGGCGTCTTCACGCGGTGCTGTGAGGCGACGCTGCAGTTGCTGCGAAAGAAAAGCGCGTCTGTCGTGACGATTCTCGAAGTGTTTGTCCATGATCCACTGTATCGCTGGACGCTGTCGCCGCTGAAGGCGCTCAAGATCCAAGAAGAAGGCCACACGGCGCATACTACACGCACCGAGTCCACGAAGAACGGCAGCGAGACGGACGACAGCTCCGACGATGCAGCTCAAGGCGGGGCTGCTGGCAACAACGACGCTGCGGCCCGTGCGTTGATCCGAGTGAAGCAGAAGCTCGAAGGCTACGAAGACCCGAACGGCAACGCGCTGAGCATCGAAGGCCAAGTCAAGCAGCTCATCAGCGCCGCACAGGACCCGCACAACCTGTGCGCGTTGTTCCCAGGCTGGGCCCCGTGGCTGTAGAGACCCAAGAGAACGCAGGATGCGAGTGAGTTTTGTGCATTTTTGTGGTTGTTGCTATTGTGTTGTTTGTCTCAAATCTACTCCGCCCAAAAAAGCCCGCGAGTCCCGAGTCGTGTCCGATCATCCATTCAGCTGAGCTGCCGACACCCACGAGCTCCGTCGGGCTCACGGTCGTCTTGCAGTCCGTCCGTCCGCCGTGAGCGACTTACGACTGGAGACCGAGCAGCACGCCGCCGCTCTGGCCCTGGTTCGGCAGGTACGTCACGTTTCGGGACTTGGCGAGCGTCTCGGCGATCTCACGGGCCGCGTCGATACGCTGGACCTCAATGAAGCCCGTGCCGCTCTTGGCGATGGCGTCCGAGACGAGCTTGGCGGCCTCGGACTCACCCTCGGCCTTGATGATGGCGGCCTGACGCTCCTGCTCGGAGCGCATGACCACGAACTTCTGGCGCTCGGCGTCCTGCTGCGCGACCTGCTTGGCCTCGACGGCGCGCGTGAACTCCGGTCCGTACTCCAAGTGCGTGATGGACACGTCGTCCAGCGTGAGGAAGAACTGCTTGGCGCGCTCGTTGAGCTCGGTCGAGATCTGGCGCGAGACCTTGTCTCGGAACGTGAGCAGCTCGCTGGCGTCGTACTGCGCGACGACCGACTTGAGCACTTCGTTGCCGACCGACGGCAGGATGCGCTCGGCGTAGTCGGCGCCGTACTCGGCGAAGATGGTCGGCAGGTGCTCCTGCTGCGGGCGGTGCAGCACACGCAGCTGGATGTTGACCATCTGCAGGTCCTTGGTGCCCGTGCGCGAGTTGATCACGCGGAAGTTGGAGCGCACGTCCAGGATCGTCGGGTACTGGAAGAACGGGATCTTGAAGTGCGTGCCCTCGCCCACCGACTGCTTCAGGATACCGTCCTTACGGTCGAAGATCACGGCGCGGTGGCCACCATCCACTGCATCATATTCATCATCATCATCCATCGTGAGAGATCCGCCCAAGTTCAAGAGCGCATTGCGAGGGCTGTAGAGCACGTAGAGACGCGCCGAGACCGGGAGACGAACGTACCGTCGTAGATGCACTCCTGCGCGACGAAGCCGCCGATCGCCACGGCGCCGCCGATGCCCACCAGGCTGTCCAACACGCGTCGCACCGCCATATTCGTTAGTTGCTGCTCTTGTTCTTCTCGTCTCCGCACGTTGGAACTGGGTTATCGACACCACACCCTGGAAATCTAGAGCGTGAACCCTCTCAGAGTTGATATTTACCTGCACTCCGCACTACGACCTTCACTCTGACGTGGCCTCCACAGCCAGTCGTAGGCCGGCATCGCCCCACACTCCGCAAACAAAACATCAACAACCGGGCAGTTCGGTTAAGTACGCTATCACTCCTGCCGAAGTGCGCATTCGTACTTTAGGGAATTGGACGACTTCTGCCTTCGTCGAACTTCGAAGTACGAGCGTACCATCGCATATTCGTACTTAGTCGAAGTGACCCGGTCGCGCCCAGCAGCTCATTTCGGCCCTTGGGCCACGCATGGACACGCACCATTTCCGTATCATCGGGCCACCACCACCACAGGACCACCAGGCTTCTCTCGCTCCCTCCACGACCATGGCGACGGCGACCAAGGCAGCAGACATCGTGCACAAGACCGTGGCCACGGGCCTCATCGTCATGACGGTCGCGGGCCTCGCGGACGTCATGCGCGGCTTCGGCGTGCTGGTCAAGCGCAACGTGGACCGACGAAACGCCGCCGAGGCGGCGGCCGCCAGCGGCGCCGCGCAGCCCACGGGCAGCAGCTCCAGCGAGCAGTAACTCCAGCCACCAAGTGAACTCAGGCTCTGGGGCGTCTCCACCGTCAGTTTCTATATCTCCCGCCAGCGATTGTAACAGTATCCAATAGACGAACCACCGATTCCGTCCGTTTTCATTTCACAGCGCGCGTACGTTGTACTCCTTCTTGGCGGCCTGTGCGGCCTTGGACGCCTTGTTGGCGACGGCGCCCAGTAGCTGCTCGGCCTTCAGCTTGAGCTTCTCAGCCGGCGTGAGCTCCAGCAGCGCGTGGATCTTGGGCGCCTTTTCTGCGATGAACGTGTTCTTGAGCTGCTGGACGACCGAGATCTTGGGCTTGCTCAGCTCCTCTTGGAGCTGCCGCAGGCGCTCCAGCTCTTGCTCTCGCTCGCGCATCTTCTGTCGCCTCTGCCTCAGCCGCTTTCTCAGTAGACTGGGGCCTTGCTTTTGCAGCACCCGCTGCGTGGCCTTGAGCAGCGCACTGGTTTTGAGAAGCGGCGAGCTGCTCTCCGCCAGCTCCACGAGACCCGCGTGGAACGTCTCCACTTCGCCACGCCATTTCTCGATCTGGGCTTTGCCCAATTGCGCGTCTTCGTTCTGTAACACGCGAGCCAAGGCGTTGAACTCGTCCAGCTTGGCAAGCTGGAACACGAGCGACTGCAGCGTCTGCGTGTACGCCGTCGCGACGCGAGGCCACGGGAAGCTCAGAAACGGAGGCCGCAGCAAGTCGGTGCCGGAGAACAGCAGAGCCGACTGGGACGCGGAGCCCTCCGCCCGGGGCTTCCACTCCCAGTCGCTGCAGCGCCAGGTCGCCGCGGTCTCTTTCTTCTTGGCCTCGTCCTCGCTCATCGCCAGGAGCTGCTTCTTCGTGAAGCCGCGCTTCTTCATCGTCTTCTTGGCATCCTCCGTCTTGTCGATCTCCTCCGCGACCGCAGCGAGGTCCTTGTCCAGATCCAACACGAGTCCGTACTCCTGGTTGTCGGCCGCACTGCAGCCCAGTCGGACACCGATCTTGACCACGAGCCGCTGCTTGCTCATGCTCCCAACACACTGGATTGGGTACACCAGTGGCCCGGAGCCTGGCGCTCGCTCCAGCAGCTTGTCAAACGCTGCGACGGTCGCGTCCATGTGTCTCTGGATGAGCTGCCGGGTGTCCGCCGTGTTTTCCGCATCGATGAGCCGGCCATTCTTGCACAACTTCCACTCCTCGAGGAACTGGGAGCACTGCCACAGCTTCCCGAGTCGCTCTTCAGCCACGCGTGCACGCTGGGCATTGCTCGTCGACTCCAATACGAAATCCAAGTACGCCATCGCCCGCACGACCTTGCGGGACCGGTGGCCGTCGCCCCGACTGCGCTGGTTCTGCTTCTTCTTTTGCTCGAGCTTGGCCAGCTTCCGCTCCTGGTACGCGATCCACAGCAGCCTCTCGCGCTCGCGTTCGGCCTCGAGCCGCTCGAGCTGCTTGCTCATCGCCGCGAATTGTTTCATACTGTGGACGTGCGGGATCAGCCGCGTCTGGTACAGGTCCTGGGCGATCACAGGAGGCAGCCGCACCGTCGCGTACTCGATGCGAAGCCCCTGAGAAGCGCTGTGTGCGATCTGAGCGACGGTATCGTCGTCAAAATGGAAATTCTGCTGCAGGAAGTTGGTCACGAGCTGCGGCGTGTTGATTCCACTGAGAATCGCGACGGAAAACAGCATAAACTCGACTACTGGGGCCTGTCGCACGACGAGGTTGCGCTTGGCTAGAGGAGAAGCCGGGGAGCGCGACGTCGCGTCGCCTTGAAGCCCTAGCAGATTGAAGTCTTCGACCAGGAACTCTCCGTTGACCAGCCCACAACGCGTGTCTGTGGCGTTTTCCATGACTTCGTTCAGGTAGAAGAGGCCCGACGTCGTGGGTAGCAGGATGTGGATCTTGCGGTTCGGCGAGTCCATGTTGGCGCGGTAGAGCTCGTACACGTAGGCGATGGAGGACCGCAAGTCGACTCGCAGGGTGATTAGCTACACACACACACACACGCGCTGTGTTAAATCAAATTAAACAAAGACGCTGAGCAAGAGAGCAATTGACGGCACACGTACGCTGCCAACGGGCAGAGTCTTGATGTGGAGCGTCACATAGTTCTTCATGCTGCAGATTGAACGTGTCAGCTAAACCAGCCCACTGCCTGACCATACCAAGACACGTACACTGTGCGGTGCTTCCTCACAGCGTGGATGTCCGCCAACACGTTGACGTAGTAATCTCGACACTCTGCCGTCCCGGGCCGCCTTTCATCACCCCTTTCTGGACTGTCGCCATCGTCACCGTCATTTTCTTCTTCATCTCTCTTCTCGTCCTCCTCAAAGCCGGTCTCACCACGTCTACCGAAGCCCATGAGCTTGAGCCTCAGTCCTGTGTGCCGTGTCTCCCGTTCCTCGGACTCCTGGCCGTGGGTCTTTGGCGTCTTGAGCCGTTGTGTTGACTTGGCGGCTTGAGTGCGGTTGTACTCCTTCTCCGAGAACTGGAAGCAGCCTGGACACCCCAACGCCGAGCGACCTCGACACACGAGACACTGCTCTCCGGCATCGCTCGCGAACCGCGCTCTCAGTATCTCGCGAAGGCGTAGCTGTTCACTGGGACTCAGCTTGGCGATCGAGGCATTCTGGCCGCCACCAGTGCGGCCTTGCTGGCGAGCCAGGAACTCCTCCTGTGTCTGAATCAGCTCGTCGTCGTCGTCGTCCTCACTGCTCCCACCGCCGTCTCCGTCTTCCTCGCTGATGCTAATCTCCTCCAATGGGATCTTCACGTACCTCACCTTGAAGAACACAGGGGAGATCTGCGTGGCGTCGGCGTGCTTCGCGACACAATGGCCGGCAAATACCGGATGAATCAGAGCCGCTGCTGGGATCTTTGCGTCTTGGAATGCCTGGGGTGCCTGCGACGCAGGACACAGCGCGGGCGAGTACCCACGGAACACGGGCGAGTGCTTGGTTACGTCGCGAGCGTCCCGCCCGGGCCAGAAGCGGTACCCCACTGCCGCCGGGTTACACCGCTGCGCGTCCACGAGGTCGCGCTCGAGCTGCCGGAGGATGAGCTCCTCCTCCATGCGTTCCTGTTGTTGCCATTTCGAGCTTTTGTGCTGGTCCGACAGCAGCGCGAGTGCCTGGGCGTCTCGGTCTTTGATGGCCTGGAGACGCCGCTTGGCTTGGTCTCGTTGGCGCTGGCGGTCGCGCTCCTTCCGCTCCAACGGCGTGAGTTTCACGGGCGACTTGGGACGTCCGAGTTGTCGCTGTGGCGGGCGGGGAGGCGACTCGGGAACTGCAGTTACCGCAGCAGGCTCGAGCATCGCGAGGCGGTGGCGACGAGCCTCTCAACTGCCATTGTTTAACTACTGGGATGGCAGCAGAGACGCTAATTCTGGACGTTTTTGATGGAAAATGAAGTGAACGCCAGCGGACGAGGCCCACGGACGCGTGTCTGTGCGAACGTCTCGGAATGGGAGGGGCATAGTGTGCGTAATGTTCGTCCCGCGCGGATGGGAAGGAAGATCGCAAGGGCGGAAGAAGAGCGTCGTCAAGTGGAGAGATCCAGCGGAACGGAGCTGCTCATTCGTCTACAGCTCACCTGATGCATATGGGCTACCATTTTCATCCAATCATTTTGCTTTCAGGCGAATATTATCCAATAAACGCAACTCGTATGGTTGCAGGCAGTTACTGCGTGTCAGTTGAGGCCACAACCAAACACGCCGAGTGGATCGGAGAGCTACAAGAAGCAGCGCCCCACAGCACCAGGAGGATGACGCGCAGCGGCGAGAGCAAGGGCTCGCTGTACGCGGCGGCCATGCTGATCTCCGGCACGTTCAGCACCGTGATCATGAAGACGGAGTACGGCGTGCGGTCGGAAGGCTCGGAGCTGTGTGTGGACCCGAACGACGCGACCAAGATGACGACGCTGTGTCCGTTCGACAAGCCCTGGTTCGGCGTCTTGCAGATGAAGCTGGCCATGGCGCTGTGCCTTGTGTTCCTGTACGCGCGCAAGTTCGCGCAGCACAAGAACTACCTCGAGACGCCGCTGCTGCGCACGCAAAAGGGCGGCAAGCGGTACATCGCGACGCCCGAGGCCGCGGCGATCCGCAAGAAGAACCAGTCGAGCGAGACCTCGGCGCTGCTGCCCCATGGCAACGGCAAGGACGGCGAGAAGCCAGGAGCCATCACCATGAAGACCGTGCTGGCTGTCTCGCTGCCGGCCGTGTTGGATCTGCTGCAGACTGTCGGCGCGAACGTCGGCCTGCTGTGGATCTCGTCGTCCGTGTACCAAATGGCACGTGGCTCAGTGATCATCTTCAGTGCGTTCTTCTCGGTCAAGCTCATGAACAAGCATCTGTATGGGTACCACTACGCCAGTATCCTTCTCGTAGCCATCTCCGTTGCGCTCGTGGGCTGGGCAGGCGCGCAGACTTCGGCGTCGTCATCGACTTCGGACTCGAGCCATGCCGTGTTTGGACTGGTGTTCATCGTGGTGGCGCAGCTTTTGACGGCGCTGCAGATCGTCGTGGAGGAGCACATGATGCTGTCGCTGAACGTGAGCCCCATGCTGCTCGTGGGCCTCGAGGGGCTCTGGGGGCTGGTGTTCTACGTCGTGCTCATTCCAGTGCTGACGCTCACGCCGGTGACCAGCACGACGTCGGCGTTCGCCAAGATCTGGCACGAGGACTTCGCCGACTCGTTCCTCAAGATCTGGAACTCGCCCACGCTCATGGTGCTCATTCTGTTCTACGTCATCGCCGTCGGCACGCTCAACGTCACGGCCAATTACGTCACCAAGCATTTGTCTGCCGTCATGCGCAGTATCGCAGAGGTGGGTTCAACACCCCTGAGAAAGTACAACATCAAACGGCGGACTGATGTGATTGATGTTCTTTTGGCAGACACTGCGAACGCTTGGTGTGTGGATGCTGGGCCTCTTCGTGTTCTACGTGCTCCAGTGGCGCGGTGGCAACTCGCCTGGAGAGGAATGGACGGCGCTGAGCTGGTGAGTACCCCCGTCTCGTCGTCCATCTTGGCTGTGGGCAGTGACTGATGACGTTGTTCATTTAACCAATGCAGGGTCGAACTCGCGGGCTTCGTGCTCATGGTCTACGGTACGCTCGCGGTACGTGGCTTAGTCATTCCTCCCGATACGACATGCTGGCCTCCAGCGTGGAGGTCCTGTTGCGCTGATCGCTAACGCTCTTGTCGACGTATGCGATGTGTGTGTGTCTGTGATGTTTGATGCTGCTCCTCTCCTGGCACCTCTCTTCCCAATCATCAAACATTGCTCCATGGTCCATCAATGGCGTCTACAGTACAAGCAGCTCCTGCGTCTGCCTCTCCATGCGCTGTACGCGGCAGAGGAGCGCGAGCACGCGGCGGCCGCGTACAAGTCGCCGTTCATGAGCTCCATGCACAAGTAGCTGCGCAACTGATGTTTCCGGTCGGTTTCAGGATTGATTGATGCTCCGGCGAGATGAGTTTGATTATGGACGCATGGGAGCGCAGGTTACGCAGTATCCACTAGAGAACAATCAATTGATCAGAATTTAGAGTGGTCTGAATATCCATTCTGGCTCTGGCTGCGCATACAGCGGAGGCAGCAGCAGTTTAGTTCATTGGTGTCTCCATCAAATCGAAGATCGCCATGCACGCCGAAGATGTGTGTACAGTACTGAAAGTGACAGAATAAAGCATCCAGGACGCTCGTTTGTGAGGCAGACGAGCCGAAATCATCTTGATGGATGGGCGACCGATTGACCTGAAAATTGGCATATCAAAAAAGGTCATTGTTTTGTTCATAGAGGCTCTAGATGCGGAACTGATATTAGGGAAGAAGCTGATGTGGTTACAGTTTATTTGTTTTGAGAGTTTTCTGATGACCATCAAACGGTCCAGAATCGACAATGGTGGCTCTTCTCCCACACGATCTGGATGCACCATCTCTGGTCGTGTGCAACCAGCTGACGCGTCGCGGGAGGCTCCAACCAGATGCGCCGAGCAGCGACTGTGAATTAGATCGGAGAGTTGTTCTCCTCTCTCTCCCTCTTTCTCTCTCTCTCCCCACGCGGATGCGACGACCGGCAAG
>JAADXN010000278.1:0-30809 GCA_023337875.1 Pythium apleroticum | reverse complement strand
GTTTCGTTTGTTTTCTGTTTGCGTGCGCGAAGTGCAGCAAAATGCAAAGAGATGCTCCCTGCCAGGATCGAACTGGCGACCTTCAGATTATGAGACTGACGCTCTACCAACTGAGCCAAAGGAGCGGCATGGGAGGTACAACCACACACTTTTCACACAAAAATAACAAAAGCACCGTCCTTTCAAATCTCGCGCCACTCCGTGATCGATAATTTTCTACCAATCAAAATGCCGTCTATTTTTTGGCTCGGAGTTCACGATTGTGACCGCGTCGTTGTTTCCCGTCGTTATCTGCACGTGGGTGTTGCGCTGTTGGTTTAACTCGTGATTCAGACTAAATGATATTGGTTATTATGAATCCATTTTGAAAACAAACCGCATATTATCATTTCGGCCCGAAAGATACCTTGTTTTCATAATTTTGTCTCTTATGTTGCGGAGGCGCAACTATCATTTGTGTGGGCGATCGATCGACACCACAGACGCCCAATCTGCGGAAAGAACAGGAAGATCCCATCCAACACAAAAGCTACGCTTCCCCGCCCGCCGCGCCACCCCCACGACAGACAAGCAAGATGATGCAAGCCCCAGTGATGGTCTTGAGTACGTGAGCCATGTCCACGCGCTCGTATGCGAGGCGTTCGTTTGCTGATTTTCCCCTTCCTTGCGTGTGTGTGAGCAGACACGAACACACGTCGCGAGACGGGCCGAACGGCGCAGCTTGGCAACATCGAGGCCGCTAAGGTAGGCGCCGTTCTAGGAGATAGAAGAAGAAGGGCGTATTCAGCGACAGTGGCTGACGCGGAGGCTCTCTCTGTGTGTAGGCTGTTTCGGATATCGTGCGCACGACGCTCGGACCGCGCTCGATGCTCAAGATGCTGCTGGACCCGATGGGCGGCATCGTCATGACCAACGACGGCAACGCGATTCTGCGCGAGGTGGACGTGTCCCACCCAGCGGCCAAGAGTATGATCGAGCTCAGCCGCGCGCAGGACGAGGAGGTCGGTGACGGCACGACCTCGGTGATCATTCTCGGTAAGGTCGATTATCTTGTGGCTATATGCCATCCATCAGGGGAGAATCAATGGATATCTGACTGGGAATATCTCTGCGTTCTAGCTGGTGAGCTGCTCGTTGTGGCGGAGCCATTCCTGTCGCACCAGGTTCACCCGACTGTGATCATCCGCGGCTTCCACCGCGCGCTTGAGGCATCGCTTGAGATCGCGAAGAAGATGTCGCGCGTTATCGACATCACCAACCGCGAGGAGATGCGCACGCTGATTCTGTCGTCGGTCGGCACCAAGTTCTCGCCCCGTATCGGCAACCTGGTCAGCGATCTCGCGCTCGATGCCGTGCTCACGGTCGTGCGCACGACGCCAACGGGCAAGAAGGAGGTCGACGTGAAGCGCTACGCCAAGGTCGAGAAGATTCCAGGCGGTGAACTCGAGGACTGCCGCGTGCTCAAGGGCGTGATGTTCAACAAGGACGTGACCCACTCGAAGATGCGCCGCCGCATCGAGAACCCGCGCGTGCTGCTGCTTGACTGCCCGCTCGAGTACAAGAAGGGCGAGTCGGCGACGAACGTTGAGCTCACGAACGACCAGGACTGGAACACGCTCCTGCGCATGGAGGAAGAGTACATCGAGAACCTGTGCGCTCAGGTCGTGGCTATGAAGCCAGACATCGTGATTACTGAGAAGGGTGTGTCGGATCTCGCGCAGCACTACTTCGTCAAGGCCAACATCACGGCGTTCCGTCGTCTTCGCAAGACCGACAACAACCGTGTCGCGCGTGCCACTGGTGCGACGATCGTGAGCCGTGCTGACGAGATCCAAGAGTCGGACATTGGTACCAACTGTGGTCTGTTCGAGGTCCGCAAGATCGGTGACGAGTACTTCGCGTTCTTCGAGGACTGCAAGGACCCAGGCGCCTGCAGCATCCTGCTGCGTGGAGGCAGCAAGGACGTGCTGAACGAGGTCGAACGTAACCTGCAGGACGCCATGCAGGTCGCGCGTAACGTGGTCTTCGAGCCTCGACTGCTGCCCGGCGGCGGTGCGACCGAGATGCGCATCGCGCACGAGCTGAAGAAGCGTGCCGAAGAGATTGAAGGCGTCGAGCAGTTCCCGTTCCGTGCGGTGGGTGAGGCGCTCGAGGTCATTCCTCGCACGCTGTTACAGAACTGCGGTGCCGATGTCGTGCGTGTCATGACGGCGTTGCGAGCAAAGCAGGCTGAGAGCGACGAGTCGTGTGGTATCGATGGCGTGACGGGCAAGGTGACCAAGTCGTCGGACCTGAACATTTGGGAGCCCTTCGAGGTCAAGACGCAGACCATCAACACGGCCGTGGAAGCCGCGTGTATGTTGCTGCGTATCGACGACATCGTCTCGGGCCTCGCGAAGAAGAAGCACTAGAGGGATGGCGAAGTGAAGATCTACAGCAAGCTCTTGAAGTCGAGAGCGTCGAAAACAAGCAATATGATAGGTTGAAAAACGGTCTATAATATATTTTTGTCCAACCACAGGACGCGAGACGCGAAAGGTCGCAGCATTTTCGATGGCGGCGGCCCCTTTCCAAGTCGACACGTGATGGCGATCGAGCAGGAGCTGCGCTTGCTGCTCGAGTATGTGCGAGCGCCACTCGAAGGCGCTGCAAGCACCGCTGTGGCGAAGACGAGTCGCAGGCGCGATGACAGCAACCAGGATGAAGATGTGGTTCTGACGGAGACGCCCGCTGGCCGTGTCTTGGCAAGGGAGATATATGAGCGACTGCTGCACGTGCGCCACCAGCGCGTGCTGCCCAGTGCAAGTATCGCAGTGGACGTGAATCTGCCCGAGCTACTCGTTCTGGTCGCCGAAGCAGCAGTGTTCCAGCAAGACTTCGAGGTGGCAGGTTCGTGCGTGGAGTGGTTCCTCAGCGACTGGAACATGAAGAACCAGGTACGCAGAATGTATTGTTTTCACGACAAGAAGGAGAGCCACACTCACATTATTTGGCCAGTTTTACTGCCGCATGCAACTCATTCGGGCTCACTGTGCGTCGAACGACGCTGCGCATGATACCGGAGCGGTCAAGTTGCGGAAAGTGTTGCACGCGATCCACTTCATTTTGCTCGTGCTGCCCGTCGCGACAGACCCCAAGCGACGACCCCAGTACGACTTTCTGGTGTACAACGCGTCGGTCGCCTACTGGCAGATTGCTCGCCAGCTCATGAAGAAGACGACGTTCCAGTACCTGCTTCCCTCTGTCGGAGCGATCGTCGACGCACTAAAAGCTGTCGGGGAAAAGGATGTTGTGTGGCAATTACGACTCAAGCTTTGTCTGGTATACGGCCAAATCGACGCAAAGCAATGGGCTACGAGTGCCAAGACGATCTGTGAGATCGTGGACAGCCAGTTGACCCCCTTGCTCAGTGACGCGGCACTGGCAAGTGACGCGTCGTTCAAGGCGATCTACGAGGAAGCATTAAGGGTACAAGTCCACATCGGCTCGTTCAAAGACCCTGAGTGCCAAAAGATTTTCGCGATCATGAAGAAAGGCGGCTCGAACAAACGCACGTCGCTCATCACCAAGCTCCAGGCGCTCAAATCGGGAGCTTTTGCAGGCACTCTCGAGGCGGCGTTGACTGAAATCTTCCAGGAAACGACGGGAATGAGTGCCTTTGCTGCCTCGACGACCAGTGATGATGAGATCGTTGCGCATCTTCGTGGCTTGGATGCTGACGCGATGCAGACCGTAGATGCAGAGATCATTGTGGATGCTGGGATCCTCGCAGCGTTTCGCCAGGAGTTCCGCCTCGCTGCTTGCTGTGATGTCGTTCTCCAGACCAAAGGCAAGAACATGGATCCCAAGTATCGGGTTCTGCACCAAGTGCTCAAGGCGATCCTTTTGGCGCTTGTGCCTCCAACTGCTCAGGAGAACTACAAGCTTACGCGTGCCCAGCGTTCTGCTTTGGTCGTATCCCGTCGATCTGAAGGCGTCAAGGCCATTGAGCGTGCGTTGCTTGCGTGCAAACGCCAGCAGGATCCGAATCTCATGGAAAACGTGTGCCTCTACGCGTGGAACCTTTCGCTCCCGCTACTACAACCAAATTCGCGCGATCAGCTCTCTCGTCTGTTTGCGCAGGCAGCGTCCGCTCTTGAAGAGCTCCAATCCCTCCAGTTGAATTTGCGCGTGCGGTTGCTACTCGAAGTAGCGAAGCTCGAGCTGCAGTCCGAGTTCGCCGCGAAAGCACAAGATGCAACAAGCAAAGCGCTCGCGTTGGACTACGCCACGGTTCCGACATCCGCTACTACGACCCCCATGCTTGATGAACTCACCGTAAACCAAGCCAAGTGGCTGCGCCGTCCGTTGGATGTACACTTGGTTCCGTTGAAGAAGCGGCTGGACAGGAAGCTGGCGTTTGAGGATCCATCGACAACTGACGAGGAACTCGCATCGGCTGTTGAGCAGCTTCGTGAAGCAAAGGACGACACGCAGCGACGGCGCCAGGTTGATCGTGTGCTCGACGTCGTCAGCAAGCTTTGCAAGCAGCGCGAGAGCGACGGGAATGGAGCGTCTACACCGCCGCTTGAGCTGTTGCTGCATCTGAATACGACAAGTGCCTTTGTGTGGCACCAGCTCAAGGACGTCAAGGTTGCTCGTGAACTCGTTCAAAAATCGCTGCAACTCTTCTTCCCTGCGGGCGCCGAACTCCGGAGCAACGAAAGCGAAAACGCCTTTTGTGACAAGAGCGTGATGCTGCTGGAAGTCGATTTGAGGCTTCGGCTCGTCGAGATCATCGGCTTTGAACTGAAAGAGCGCTCTGAGGGATTCGAAGCCGCAGTTCTAGAGCAATTGGCACTCAAGAATGGGAAAAAGAAGCTCCAGTCTTCCAGCATGGCGAGTCGCAATCAAGCCCGGAGACTGAAGGTTGACGATGAGACGGACGCGGCTGCGTTGCTGCTGTTGAGTAAGGAATCGTTCGCGCTTGGCTTAGCTGCGAGTAGCCCAGCACCATCAACAACAAATGACGAAGGTGAATCTGTTCACACACGCCGAGTAGCCATGGAAGCGGAGCTTCAGCAACTGAAAAAGAGCCTACTTCAAGAACTCACGGCAGCGTTGGTGGCGTCGACTCGCATCGGATGGGCCTTCGTGATAGAGAACACGGCCGTGTACTTGTGGAATTATCACTTCCACGTGTTTCGGCTTCTTCTCGCCGACAACACACATCCTGCAGTATCGGCGATTCTACCAGAATGCGTCAGTGCTTTTGAGTCGACGCTCTCAACTTTAGAAGCTCTACCTCCGGCTGTGGTGAACCTGGATTTATTGGCAAGCATCGCGCTTGGTCTTGCGCTTGCTCAAGAAAAGATGGGCAAGTTGGACAAAGCCACGGCGATCGCAGACGGCATTTTGAAACGGTTGAAGGCCTCAGCGACAGCACTTCCTCCTTCCAGTGCGGCAGGAGCAACATCGATTTCCGTGCTATTCCTCAAGCGGTTTGCGGAGTTGAAAATTCGGATCCAGATCCAGCAGAACGCCAAGGAGATCCAACCTGTCGACGCCACACCGCCGCTCAAGGTGATCTCATTCCTGGAAGCGATGCAAGTCACGCTCAACCAGGTCACGGCCAGTGCTTCCATGCCACCGGCACAGCAGACGCAGCTGATGGAGAAAGCGTCCGGCTTCTTCCAGAAGGCGATGGCGCTGTGGCAACCTATCGCAGGTGAGAGTATCGATCAAATGAGGAGTGAAGCTCTGTCTCTGGAGGATCAGCGACAGCGCCTCGAGCTCTACTGCGAGATCTGGGTGCGACTTGGATGTGGCGCGTTTCGTTTTCAGAATGCCAAGCAGGCGATCGAATGCAGTGAACGCGTGTTGGATCCGATCATGACGGGACTCAGTGACAAGGAAAAACGTGTTTGGGTTGTCGAGGCGACCTGGAAATGGCTGGCGATTGCTGAGCTGATGTTTGGACGATCAGTTCTCACGCTGCTGAGTGGAGAGACTGCTGCTTGGACACTGATCGAGGCCGCTCTCACTCGTCTGGTGAGCGCAATTCGATTTGCGCAGCGAGCTGGGGCCGTGTCCATTGTCCTCAAGGCAAGTGAAGTGGCGTGGAACACCGTGCTAACGGCGATGGCAGCAGTCGAGTCGGAGCGCGCTTTAGGGGACAATGGCGATGGTGATGCAGAGACACAGTGGTGGATGCAGTTGCTGCCCATGCTGCGTGAGGTTCTCGCTGCTCTCAGTGCAGTATCCGGGGCGAGTCGACTGCGCGGAGACTTTGGGTTGCTGTTGCTGGACGTGTGCGAGAAGTCGAAGCAGTGGAAAGTCGCAGTGGAGATTGCAGAGACATTGATGAAGGCATCGTCTGGCGAACTCCTGGCTGACCAGCTCAAAGACGTAACGACGTTTCATGCGATTGCGATGGCAACGATGGGTGGCAACGGCAGCAGCAGCAGTGGGTCGGGGAGCGGAAATTCGACCACGAGCAGTGGTGGTAAAGCAAAGGATCAGGACTCGATGATGAAGGCAAAGATCATGAGGCAGATCGCATTCTCGTCGTGGCGCCAACCGCCTTCGCAACTCAAAGCACTGGCTTCGGCTCTCAAGGAGCTGGACGGTAAACCCGAAGAGCAAGCGCTTGTGCTGATTGATATCGCCGAGTGGTTTTACACCCATCGGTTTCCTGTGTTGGAGATGGAAGCGCATCTTGAGTCTGCTGTGAGCTGCTTGGTCCGTGGTCAGCGTCAACTCGTCAAAGCGTCCACGAATCAAGACCAGATAGAACGCCCACCATCGGGACGGCCGCGCGCTGGAGCTAGTGGTGAGCGAACCTATACGGCCTTGTGGTTTGCTGAGCAGCTACTTCGCGTCTTCACTATGCGTGCAGTCGCTGCATCTTCAATGCCGCTACGATTGCATTGGATGCAGAACGCGATGGAGCAAGTCTACGTGGCCTGGCAAGGGATCTTGGATGTGGCGAACGATCACGACTTGCGAGAGCGCTTTGTGGCTGAAGCTGGAGCAGATCCAACGATTGAGTTTGACGCATGGAAAGAAGGCAAGACGACCAAATTCCAGCCGCAGTGCCCTCGCACTGTCGTCAAATGGGTCGCGTTTTACCAGCAGTATGCGACGAGTGTTGCTTCCCGATTCTTCAGTCAGTGGCTCACTCCCCTCGCAAAGCTGGCCAACTCGCGAGTCGATGACGGATCGCCACAGAGCATCTCGAATCCCATCTTGATGTGCGACGTACTGGAGCGTTTGCTGCGTCTGCTGTCTTCCTACCGCATGATCGAGGTCGCGCTGCCTGTGATGTGTCTGTACCAAGTCGTCTATCACACATTCTGCCCTCACAAGAGCCGCGCTGTCGAGATCTGGATGGAGCTGACGTTGTACGAAGTGCTTGAGAAACTCAACCTCGTGACCTGGAATGTGCCGCTGCAAAGTGCCTTGGAACTGCTGCAGACGGGCGGAGATGTGATACTGAAGGAACTTCAGCAGCAAGAGCAGGGCGACCAAACCAGTGGCGAGAATGAGATCCACCATCGACGACGTGCAATGCTCAAGCTATCGCAAGTCAACATCAGTGAAAAAGTGGCACAGACTGTGGACCTGCTTTTACAGCTCGGGTTTGTGCGTCACGCTAAAGTGCTGCTGGCAATGCTGCAAAGTCTAGCGGATCGCAAGAGCAGCTCCCAGGATGCCGTGAACACGTGTGTTGCACTCACAGCTCAAGTGCGCGAGCTTGAAGGTGCACATGAGAAAGCCCGCGACAGTCTCAAAGAGCTGCTCATCTTCTCGCCGTCAACTCTGGAGATTGGCGCTTACGTGAGATACGTTCTGCTTTACAGCAAACTCATTGTCGACCGACACAAGGCAATTGAAGTTGTGGCTGCTGCTGAAAGGGTCGCTGCTGCCGCGATCATGGCGAACAATGAGTGCGTGCTACTCAACCAGCCCATGCACGCCCAGGCCGTCAGCAAGTACCTCGCTTCGCTATCAGCCACAGTGACCAAACAGCCGACGGGTGCTCATGGTATGGATGTAGACCTCGACGCTATCACTTTTCTCGCGCAGCTCAAATCGCAGCGCGCGTGCTTGCTGTTGGCTTCGAGCTCGAATGTCGCAGGCGTGGAGCACGCACTTCGAGTCTTTAAAGAGACGAGTGAGCTGCTGGCTCTTGTCGAGTCCACTGCTGTGCGAGCAGAGCTCACGATCGTGTTTGCAACCCGACTGGTTGACATCGCAACGAGTTATGACGGGGTTCACCACCACACAGACGGCCGCCAGTGCGATGTTTGGCTCATCGAGGCGAGAGCTCTGCTACGAGAGGCGCTCGTGTGGCTTGAATCGCTACGGGCAACGACTTTTGAGCCGATCACAGGCGCACCAGCCCCTACTGTCACCATTCCACTGGATCTTCAGATCGCAGACGTCAAAATCCTGTTAGCATCTATCGAACTACGCTTGGAGGAGAGTGGGACAATCGTGACGGAGCTTCAGATGACATGGTACGCGTACGAACGTGATACAAAGCGCAATATCGTCGAGAAATGGCTGGACCAAACGGCAGAGAGACCTCCAGTCGAGCGTCCGGGCAGCGTTGCGCGTGCGTTCGTGCTAGGAAGCAGTGTGTTAACGACGCTCGTGCGTGGTCCAGAACAACGGTCGGCTCAAGGACTGGCTAATGCGCTACGTCTACGAAGCCAGAGACTGCGTTTGTACCACCACGAAAATGCCGAGTCGAGGAAGGCAATGCAGCGATTGATGTGGACGCGTTTTACATCAGAAGGGATGCCGCACGCGACGTGGGTGTGTGCTGCGAATGAAGGCGTAAGTATGAGTGAAGAAGGCCGGTCGACGCCGTCACTATCACCGTCTCCCGCGCCTGATAGCGGAGAGAAAAACGTACCAGATGAGGCTTCAGATCAGGAGCTCATGGAACAGCTCGTGTCACTTTCTACGAGTCTGGATACCGAGCTCAAGCAGGCAATTGACAAGCGACAGAGTGACGTCATTCGCGTATGCGCCTACGATCTCGCTCAAGTCTACGGCTGCACCCAGCCGTCCATCTGTGCACGAGCCCTCCTTCACTACCAGAGTGTCGTCGTGCTTGACCAAAGCATCAAGCCACTCGTCGAGAAGTGCCTCGCCACAGCCAACGTCTCCAAGCTGCACATGAAGCGCGTGAGGCAGCTGATGGGCCACCACACCAACACCTTCCGAAACAGTCTTCCGTTCCAGCTTTCTCAACTGTATCTCGACCAGCAGTCAGATATTTACAAGCGGATGAATGTGTTCATCCCAGTGGAGACGGTGTTGGCAGCTCTCCCCACCCATACGCGCGTACTCAGCCTGCAGCTTTCTGAGGACCGCTGCTTCCTTTACGCGTCGATGCCCGGCAACAACAATAAGGGTGCCGCTGTTGCGAGGATGGAGTGCACTACAGACAAGCTCGCGTCATTGAATGCCCTCAAGACTCGAATTCGAACGTGGCGATTGGGAATGAGCCAGGCGCTGCTCCGCCGAGACGACAGCGTGGACATCACGACGCCGGGACAGCAGCCAGCGTCTGACTCGAGCGACTTCACATCGCCAAACGGCGAGTCTGTGTCTTCATTGGACGGACCTGACGAGATGGAGGCAGAGTTGAACGCCATCATAGCCGGCATGATCGACTTTTTCAACCCGTTATTCGACCACGTGGCTGTGCTGGCAGCGCTTCAGACAGAGCTACCGGGCAATTCGCTCGTTCTGATCGTCGATCGTGAGTTGGAGCTATTGCCACTCGAAGCGTTACCGGCTCTTGACAAGGCGGACGCGATCTCTCGTGACTTTTCCATCCACATGCTGTACCACCGCTTGGCCGCCGTGAAAGCACAGCCATTCCGCAAGGAGGACGTGCGAGTGATCGTAGATCCTCGCCAAGAGGACGCAGGTCTGAACGATCAAACGCTCACGTCCGTGGTGCATCATTTCACCAAGAAACAAGGCGCAGTGTTCCCCGCCTGGAAAGACGCAACCGACCACGGCCAGGTGCCGACCCAGACCGACTGGCAGCAAGCCATGCTGCTGCGCCGTGGTGGCGCGTTATGGTACGCAGGACCGAACCGAGGCATCGGGTCGGCGATCACACTGCCCACGCTAGCTGGAATGAACCTCGCGAGCTCCTGTTATGCTCTAGTGCTTCTGGATCGAACTGAGAATCCAAGCAGCGCCAGGCGTCAGAGTAAAATCGACAGCGAGAAGACCCGCTGGGAGCTGGAGCTCGAAGAAGATCCCTACGCGTGTGCTCTTCTCAGCTCCCTGTGCGGCATCAATTTGGTGGTGCTCAACCAGTGGACAGCGACGTTTAACGCGACGCGACGACTGACGAATGGCTTGCTGGGTGGACTCGCCAAGGGCCAGTCGATCGCCAAGGCCCTGCGAAAGTACCCAGAGGGCGTGAGCCCCGTCGTAGTGGCTGCGGCTGCTGTTCCATCCCGAAAGGCATCAATCACAGCAGCAAGCTCATCCGAGAAGCCGCGGCTCAAGAACCGCATTCGCTACAACACGGCAGTCTTCGGTCTCGGCCACCTTGTCTTCAAGGCTAACGAATAAGGCTCTAAATTAGCTTAGTTTATTGGAGACTAACTCAATCTATTAGCTTAGCTCACTTTGGTGCGACCTCGAAAGCAAACTGGCGGCATCATGCAGCCGCGCACAGTGTTTGGCGGCGCGCTCGCGATCCGCGTCGCGCTGCTGGTGTACGGCGCGTTCCAGGACGCGTATTTACCCGTCAAGTACACGGACGTCGACTACGATGTCTACACGGACGCTGCGCGAGAAGTGGCGTCCGGCAACTCGCCCTTCGACCGTACAACGTACCGCTACACGCCCATCTTGTACGTCGTTCTCAGCGTCTGGGAGCTGAAATTCGGCGCGTAGACGACTCTGACATCGTGTCTCATAGAGCGTACATGCTGCTACCCAACATCTACGTGCACGAGGTGTTCGGGAAGCTGCTGTTCGTGGCGGCGGATCTCTTTGCTGGCTATTTGTTGCTGGCGATTCTGCGCCTCCGCGGGCTGCCGACCGAGAGTACGTACTGCCCGACGTCCGCGCGAGAAAATCGTTCACGAAAAGGACTGCATTTGTCTGGTTAGGTGCACTCCGCTATACGTGTGTGTGGCTGTTCCATCCCTTTTCGATCAACATTTCGACGCGCGGCAACGCCGACTCCATCGTCGTGGTACTCGTGCTGCTCTCGCTCCTGCTCATCATGCAGAAGCGAGTTGTTCTTTCCGCTATCGCGTTCGTCTTCTTCACGTACTACAGGTTACCCACAGCCTCTTTGTACTCATGGAGCTCTCGCTGTTGTGTGCGTCATAGATACGGAGCCGCCGTGCACTTCAAGATCTACCCGATCGTGTACGCGCTCGCATTCCTCGTGGTACGTTGAGTTGGCAAGCCCTTCGACACGCTGCGCAGTCGTCCACTGTGTAACTAACGCTGTGGCTTCGCTTATTAGTTCCTAAACGGTGACTTCAATCGCGCCAATGCGAAGTGGTCGACGTCCTGCGAGTCGTCCTTCTGCTTCTGGGTCCAGCTCGCGGGCCAGTTCAACCGTGACCGCGTGATTTTTGGGCTCGTCAGTGGAGGGCTCTTCTTGTCACTCAACGGCGCCTTCTACCACTTGTACGGCTTCCAGTTCCTGTATGAGGCGTACCTCTACCACTTCACCCGCACTGACAATCGCCACAACTTCTCTGTGTACTTTTACGACCTCTACCTGCGGTACGTCTACCCATTATGCCCCCTCGCCTGCAGCAGAACCTCAAGTTGAGACTGTGTGTACAGGTACAACACTCCATCCGGTTTTGGCATGGGACTACTCGCATTTCTGCCGCAGCTCGTGTCGCTGGTCATCATATCTGTTGCCTACGGACGCGACCTCAGCTTCGCGCTCTTCGCGTTGACGATGGTCTTCGTCATCTTTAACAAAGTGTGCACCGCACAGGTTCGTGTTCCCGGAAATGCTTCCCTCCAAGCTTGTGGATCTCTCAGCCATCGCTTTCTCTTTCGTGTGTGCAGTACTTCCTGTGGTACACGGCGTTCCTGCCGCTCATCTTCCCGGCGACGAGTCTCCGACTGCGGTGGAAGGGTCTCCTCCTGATCGGAGCTTGGTTTACCAGCGAGGTACGTGGCCGCGCTTGTCACAGCGAGATCTCGCATGGATCGCCACTAATCGAGCCGTGTTCGTAGCTGCATTGGCTCTTCTGGGCCTTTCACTTGGAGATGAAGGGCGAGAACACCTTCCTTCCTCTGTGGGTTGCGGGCTTGTTGTTCTTCTCCGTGAACGTCGTGATCCTCGCAACGCTGATGAAGAACCACAACTTCTCGCCGCTATTTCGTGAAGGAATTGTCGTGGCATTGGTCTCGAATGAGCAAGGCAAGGGGAAGAGAGACTGAGAATTTGAAGTTGTTAAGGATCGTGATCACGCAGAATATACGGCTCGCACTACAATCTGCAGAGTCAGCCGTCAAGCGGCTCGTCTTCGTTTGCCTCTAGCCGTAGCTTGTGGTTGTACACGACCTGGTCCGCAATGGCGTTCGCCTCCTTCACGGCGTTTTCGTAACACTGCTGCTTGTCGTGCGTCGCCAGCCCTTCAATGGCGACGTGGTGGGCTTCGTCGAAGCCGCACATCGCAAAGATCTTGGTCAGGAATGGCACGACGTAGTCTTCGTTCGGTGGCGGAGCCTTGCCACCCGACGACGAGATGATGATAAGCGGCCGGCCCTTGAAAAATGGCCCGCTGGGTCCACTGGCGTCGGCGTTCTTGAACGTCAGTCCCGGCTGGACGATGCAATCGATGTACTGCTTGACCACGTACGGCACGCTGAAGTTCCACACGGGCACCGTGATCATGAGGAAATCGGCGCGCAGGATTTGCGCCGCGAGCTCTTGGATGGGGCGGAACGCCGCGACGTCGGCTTCGTCCTGGCTGTTGTTGCGTGCGCGCCACACCTTCTGCATGGTCTCGCGGTCAAACTTGGGCAGTTGGTCGCCCCACACGTCTAGCTCTTCGATGTTGAGCACGTCCTCTGGAGACTGTGGCTTGCTCGTGCCGTTCTGGACGTGGCGGTGGTAGTGGTGCGTCACGTGGTCGATCATGGCCGTCGCGACGCGCGCCGTCACCGAGTCGGGCGTGATGCTGGCGTTGATGTGCAGGATGGTTTGCTTCTACAATCGCCGACACAAGACCAGTGAGATATCTGAGACCGTCGTGGCGTTGGCGCGCAGGGATCGTACCTTGTCGTCGAGAGCGCCAGCCATGGTGCAGTCTTGCGTGTGGTGGTGTCTTGTGGTGATGGTGGTTTGGCTGTTGCGAGGCGAAGAAACTTCAGATGTGAGCGGACGAGCGGATGCCAAAGGCTCTGCGTGGAGCTGGTCGTGGCGGCGGTTCCGGCGCGTGTTTCTGGCCGCCTGTCGCTGATCCAGAGCCCTGCAGATTCGTGGAAGTGAATTGTTAGTCGATCTCGTCAGAAGACACCACCGCAACTGCAACATGGCGGCCGCAGGATGGAAGAGCTGCTGGCGATGGATGGGTTCACGCTGTATAGATACGCGGCTGGGGAGGCGCTGGTCGTCAACGCCACGAATGGCGCGTCACGCTACTTCAACTTGGACGGACCGAAAGTTAGAATAGTGTGGACCACCTCAGGTAGACACCTTGCGGCTCGTGGTGGTTGTGGACAACAACTTGTTGCATAAAGGATGAAGGGCGCACAAGGCGCTGCGATCCAGACCAAGATCAAGAGCGCGCCGAAGTTTATCAACGAGCATGTGATCCACTTCGTGGATTGGGCGGAGAAGTGGGCCTTGTGCGAGGAGCGGCTGCGGTCAGCGGTCATTGTGGGCGTCGATACGGTGGGTTTAGCGGATCCTCAACCACGCCACGTTGGCGTTGCTTGCGAGCTGAGCCGTTTCACTGATGGCCGCGCAGGAGACTCGCCCGGTGTTTACCAAGGCGGCCACGCCAAATCGCACCAGTCTACTGCAGCTTGCAGTGCGCGACGCTGAGGGCGGTGTTGGCGTGTTCATTCTGGATCTACTCGCACTCAAACCAGAGTGGTACAACGCGGCGCTGTCCGAACTCTTCCAGTCGGAGAAGATCATCAAGCTTGGGCAAAAGCTGTCCGATGATCTAAAGGTTGCTTTGCTGCAGGATGTGTGCTATTCCTTCCGCCAACTAACACTTCTTGGCTGTGCTTGACAGGAGCTGAGCGCTTCGTACCCGTCCACCTCTTGCTTCACAGAGGCAAACGCTGTTGTGGAGGTCAACGCCTTGTCCAATGCGCTCGCTGGACCTCATCGTCCGCTCAGTCTGCAGAAACTTGCGTTCTTCTACCTCAACAAGACGCTCAGCAAGTCGCAGCAGACATCGAACTGGGACAGCCGCCCGCTCTCTCTCAACCAGCTCCACTATGCGGCCAGCGACGCCGTCGTGCTTCTCGAGATGTTCGACGAGCTAACAGCGCACTTGGACATGCAGTCAATGGGCACGTTCCATATCCAGTCGGTGATGCGCACACTGGCCACGAACACACCAACAATGCTCGCGTGTTCGACCTGCTCGGCACAATTCGAGTCCAAGATCCTGTTGAATGGACACAAGATACAGTGCCGTGAGAACGAGAGGCAACTCACAGTATGCATCGCGTGTGATAGGCTGCTGCTGCTGGATGCGGCGGCGCTGGACGCTCATAGATCGGCTTGCTTTGAATATCACTAGCTGCTCACCAAAATGGGTACAGAACACTCTGATGTGTGGTCCACACACATAAGAGGCAGAGGCACAGGGCGCTGTATTAGGATACATACAGTGACATCTCCATGTGGTGTGAGTGATGGTCTGTGTTGCGGCCCATGTGATACGCTCGGCTCCACCCTTTCGTCCATCAATCACTTCTGCATGACCCTTGGTGGCATGGGAAGTAGAAAGCGCGGGAAGCCACCATGAAGAACGCTAAGAACGCCGCGCTCTCCACCAAGATCAACAGCGCGCCGCTGTACACCATCGCGCATCCGGATCGCGTGATCCACTTCGTCGCGACGCCAGCCGATTGGCCGTACTGCGAGGAGCGCCTGCGCGAGGCCAAGGTCGTCGGCATTGATTCGGTGGGTTGATTCTGGTGGTCGAACGTGTTGGATTTCATGTGCGTTGTTGCTGACCTTGTGGGCTACCGTGCAAATAGGAAACACGCCCAGTGTTCAACGGCAAGAGTAAAGCGAACCCATGCAGTTTGCTGCAACTGGCTGTGCGCTGTGCCAAGGGCAAAGCTGAAGTGTTCGTGTTGGATCTCCTCAAGCTCCAACCAAAGCTCTACAATGCCGCGCTCTCGAAGCTCTTCCTCTCGAAGCAAGTCATCAAGCTGGGCCAGGGTCTGTTTGGGGACCTCAAGGTGCGAATCCGACCCAGTACGATTTGTACCCAACGTTGACATTCTGACGAATGTGATGACACCACTCGCAGGACCTCGTTGCCTCCTATCCCGCCGCATCGTGCTTCTCGGTGGCGAAAGCCGTTGTGGAAGTGAACGACCTC
Organism: Pythium apleroticum; assembly: GCA_023337875.1. Taxonomy (NCBI): domain Eukaryota; phylum Oomycota; class Peronosporomycetes; order Pythiales; family Pythiaceae; genus Pythium; species Pythium apleroticum. The sequence continues at coordinate 15,231 of JAADXN010000278.1, read as the reverse complement.
TCTATCTCGCTTAACGGCGCTCACTATGCGATCAGCTTGCAAAAGCTGGCGTACTTCTACATCAACAAGCGCCTCACCAAGACAATGCAGACCTCCAACTGGAACCGCCGCCCACTCTCGAGCAGCCAGCTCCACTACGCTGCCAGTGACGCGCTCGTGCTCATTGACATCTATGACGAGCTTCTTCGTCGCCTCCAAGTGCGCACGAATGGCAAGTTTAAGATCGAGTCAGTCATGAACGTGCTCGACGTGCATGTTGAAGCTGTGCCAAAGTGCACATTGTGCTTCGCCGTGTTTGAAGCGAAGGATCTGCTGAAGAAGCACCGCCGCGAGTGCGCGAAGACTGTGCTCTCACTGACGGTGTGTACGAGTTGTGATGAGATGCTGCTGCTTGACACGGAGGCTCATGAAGCGCACAAATCAGCCTGCGGGCGTCCGTCGAATGAAGAGGATGCCGAGAGCCACAGCCCGGACGACATCAGCTACATCCACGTCGCGAACATTGCTACCAAGCCAACCGTGTCTGCTCCACTACCGACCCGCAAACGCTCGAGATCGAACAGTGGCCAAGGTCCAGCTCCAGCTCAGCCCCAAGTTGAAGTCGAAGGACCCCAGCCTTCCGAATCCAAGAAGGCGAAGCAGAAGATGCGTCGGCTCAAGTACAAACTGAAGAACAAGGCCAAGTCGGAGAATAGCGGCGCTGTCATCGACCCCCCAACGACTGGCCGCCGCCCGCCGCGCAAGATGAGTGCCGGCACGCTGCTCGCTGCTGACGACATTTGGTCCGAGATTTCGATGGAAGTCAACAGTGACCAGCCAACGCCGTAGACCAGCGGACAACTCGAACGACTGTAGCAGTCCACGTACTGTAGCCACAGGCAGCTTCCCCTCACCGAATCCCATCTCTCCACTCTATGTTGCTGCGCTTCTCCGCTGCCCTCAGAGACACATCGTGAAGATCATCTGCTGTCCAGTATCTCAGGCAAACTTGAACACATCCTTCTCCACGCGTCGCCATCTTGAGTGATTGATGTAGCGTTCAGCGTAGCTGCTGGACGTCCGGAGCTCATTCTGCTCGATCTTGGAAACCAGGAAGACAGGTCGTCGTCCCCTCAAATCGCAACATCCGACGCCCAGCCGATGGAGAACGTGGCAGCGACCAATCAGAAATCACACAACTGAGCCGAGTCAATACAATTCTCAAGTTCACCACTCAGACTCAGACTTCCGCAGAGGTTTACGGCTCTGAGTCCTCCTGCCCGTCTCATCTCTACCCAGTTTCCTTTGCGGTGGCGAGCCCGACGATCCAGTTCGCCTTGCCCGAGCCCCCTCATTCCGCAACGCCATTTGGTTTTGCGGCGCGCCGCTTCCTCTTTCGCTCGCTCCACAGCCGGAACGTCGCCTGCTTTCCACATTGATTGATCTACCGAGCACACAACATCAGTGCGAGGCATCACACAAGCGCAACGACCGAGCCGGGTGACTATTGATAGACTTGATCTTTGTGTGGATGATGGCCCCCCAGGAGCTGGTCAGTTCAGCAGTTAACATGGGCGCGTCGTCGTCGCCGCTGGGCGTGGTCTACGAGCTCTCCGTGGAGGGCATGATGTGCATGAAGAACTGCGGCATGACCGTGCAGACGGCGCTGCGCAACGTGCCGGGCGTGGTCGACGCGAACGTGTCGTTCGAGAGCCACAGTGCGCGCGTTGTGTGCAGTCCGGAGGCGGGCATCACGGGCGACGATCTCGTGGACGCGGTCGAGTCGGTGGGCTTCGGCGCGATGATCAAGGGCGACCAGACCGCCAAGGACCCGCTGACGGTGGAGCTGCTGGTCGAAGGCATGATGTGCCAGAAGAACTGCGGCACGACGGTGCAGAACGCGCTGAAAAACGTCGACGGTGTGGAGGATGCCGTGGTGGTGTTCGACAAGCGCAAGGCCACGGTGACGCTGACGCACGCCGGCAGCGCGACGCTGGAAGATCTGATCGACATGGTCGAGATCGTCGGCTTCATCGCGAGCGAGTACGACGCCGAAAACGCCATGAAGCTGATCCAGAAGGAGAAGAAGGCCAAGCAGCAGCAGGAAGAGGAAGTGGCGGTGGATCTGTCGGGCGACGCGTCCCACCCACGCGCGTTCTTCAAGGTCGAAGGCATGAGCTGCGCTGCCTGTGTCAAGTCGATTGAAGACCACCTACGCAAGCAGGAAGGCGTCATCGACTGCCGTGTGGGCCTCATCAGCCAGAAGGCCGAAGTCGTATTCGACCGCGACCTTGTGCAGGACGAGAAGACGTATCTGAAGAAGTGCATTGAAGACGCTGGCTACAAGGGCACGTTCTCCCACACTGTGGAGTCGGGTGACGATGACTCGATCGAACTCAAATTCACCGTCAAGGGTATGACCTGCGCGGCCTGCGTGGGCAAGATCGAAAGCGTCGTGGCCAAGCTGTCGGGCGTCGTGAAGGTGCAAGTGAACCTGCCGATGCACAAGGCCCACGTCCACATCCAGCAGCTCTCCAAGACTGGGCCGCGCGACGTCATCGATTGTATCGAGTCGCTCGGGTACCACGCTGAGATCATTGTCGGCAGCACGGACCAAGAGGCGCTGTCGCGTGGGGAGGCCAACGAGTGGAAGGCGCTGCTGATGACGGCGATGGTCTTCTCCATGCCAGCCATGCTGATCCACATGGTGCTGGGCTACATCCCGTTCATGCACCCCATCCTTATGGCCCACATCTACAATGGCATCCACCTCAAGCTGCTGCTTATGTTCCTGCTCGCGACGCCGGTCCAGTTTGGAGTCGGCCGCCGCTACTACATCGCGGCCTGGAAGGGTCTGCAGCACGGCATGATGGGCATGGACTTCTTGATCATCTCGGGCACGTCGGCCTCGTACTTGTACAGCTTGTACTCGTTCATCGGCTCGGCGCTGGATGCGGATTTCCACGGCCACCACTTTTTCGAGTCCTCGACCATGTTGCTCACGTTTGTGACGTTGGGCAAGTACATGGAGTCGCTGGCCAAGGGCAAGACCGCCGACGCGCTCGCGGAGCTGGCCAAGATGCAACCAAAGACTGCGCTGCTCCACACCCCCGGCGAGGCAGACAAGGAAATCCCCATTGAACTCGTCCAACGCGGCGATTTGCTCCGTGTTGTGCCTGGCGCCAACATCCCAACCGACGGTGTGATCAAGTCCGGCACGAGCTCATGCGACGAGTCGATGCTGACGGGCGAGAGCATGCCTGTTGCTAAAGCCCCAGGCGACCATGTCTTCGGCTCGACCATCAACCAACAGGGCACCATCATCATCGAGTCGAGCTGCTTTGGCGGCGAGAGCAGTACGTTGTCCCAGATCTGCAGCTTGATTGAAGAAGCTCAGCTCCACAAGGCGCCGATCCAAGCATACGCCGACAAGCTCGCGTCCGTGTTCGCGCCTTTCGTGCTCACTGTTTCCGCCGTGACATTCTTTTCGTGGTACACGCTGCTCGCGACCAACGCGATCCCTGACGCGTACAAGGTCGACTTGGGTCTTCACCCAGAGGACGGCCACGCAAACGACATGTTCATCTCGGTGCTTTTCGGCATCTCTGTGGTCGTGATCGCGTGCCCATGTGCTCTTGGACTGGCCACCCCCACGGCGGTGATGGTCGGGTGCGGAGTCGGTGCCAAGAAGGGCATTCTCATCAAGGGCGGTCGAGCTCTCGAGGTCTCGCGCAGTGTCGACACCATCGTGTTCGACAAGACGGGCACGCTCACGGTCGGCCACCCATCAGTCACGGACGTTGTCGTCTCGGACCGTTCGTTCACGCCTCGCGACTTGCTGTACTTCGGTGCGTCTCTGGAGTGTGTCAGTGAACACGTCCTCGGTAAGGCTATTGTCATGACGGCCACCGATCAGGAGAAGCTCCAGTTGAAGGAGCCAACCCAGGTCCACGTGATCCCAGGACGCGGTATCGAAGGCCTCGTGCCGCCACGCAAGGGGGCACCAGAGACCAGTGACGTGCGAGTTATCGTGGGTAATGCCGAGTACTTGGAGGAGAAGGAGATCGAGGTGAGCCCGAAGCTGCGCGACCAGATGCATGATCTCGAAATGGAAGGCAAGACCGTCGTGTGCGTGTGTGTCGAGCACAAGCTGATCGGTGTCATCGCCCTGGCCGACACGGCCCGTCCCGAGTCCAAGTCTGTGGTCCAGTACTTGAAGAACATGGGGCTTGACGTGTGGCTTATCACGGGTGACAACATTCGCACGGCCAGTGCGATCGCACGCCAAATGGGAATCGACCACGTGAAGGCCATTGCGCTGCCGGGCGAGAAGGCTGCGCAGATCAAGGCTCTCCAGTCTCGGATCTCGCCGATCACGAAGAAGAACCGCGTTGTGTGCATGGTGGGCGACGGCATCAACGACGCACCCGCCCTTGCTCAGGCTGACGTCGGCATGGCGATCGGTGCGGGCACGCAGATCGCCAAGGCCGAGGCCGACATGATCCTCGTCAAGAGCAAGCTCACCGACGTTGTCGTCGCGTTGGATCTGGCGCGCGTCGTGTTCAACCGCATCAAGCTCAACTTCTTCTTCTCGATCGCGTACAACGTCGTCGGCATTCCGTTGGCTGCAGGAGCCTTCTTCCCAGTCATCCACGTGATGATGCCGCCTGCGTGCGCTGGCTTGGCGATGGCCTTCAGCTCCGTCTCCGTCGTGGTCTCGTCGCTGCTGCTCAAGCGCTACCAGGCGCCCGAGATCGACGCCACCAAGCGCCTCATGAGCGGCGAGAAGCAGTTCCAGCACGACCACAAGGTCGTCGAGCTCAAGAACCTCGTGCGCTACCGTCTCAACTCGGCCCGTGGCAATGGCAACCCGCCGTACGCACCGCTCACCAACGTCGACGAAGAACACTAGATCGACGGAGCGTCTCTGTTTCCCAATTAGTTATTGTGTTTGTACTTTCGAATAGACGAGTGAGTTCCCTTGACAATCAATATCCACCCATTATCCCCCGAGTCACCCATCATCACCCGAATACGATGGACGTGCCGTCCTTCAGCGATCGCTTCCTTCGTGATGTATCCACACGGGACCCGTGGAGATGGTGCTCCAACGCATCCATTCTCATACCCGCCGTGAGCAGCACACTGTCAACATCGTCTTCGTCGCGGTCTCCGCTTCCGGCCACGAGCTCAAATTCCGCCAAGTCGACGTCCTCGGTGTCGTCCTGCCGCATATGCAGCGCTGAGTACTGATGCAGTGCCGAGTTGAGCTTGCTCTCCTCGTCACAGAACTCAGCGAGCAGCTTGAGCCGCGCCGTGGCCCACCGCGACCGGTCTTTTCGCTCCTTTTCAAGTTGCTCTACAGGAAGTCAAATGAGGGGGAAGTTAGAATCATGGTTTCACTCGAATCAGCTCGTCTTCTGCAGCATGCAGCTCACCGTGTGCAGTTCGAAGCTGGTCCTGTAGAATATTCCTCTCGTCTGTCATGTCCTGTTGCAAAAGCCTCGCGTCAGTCGACTGTGAAATTGTCTCAACCCGTCCAAACCACAGGGCGACGCACCGTCAGCGTGACTTTCAGACTCGACATCTCGCTCTGCAGGGCCTTTTCCTTGTTTCGTAAATCCTTTGCGATTTCCTCTACGTGGAAGCGTGCTCGGTCCCGTACGAGTAGCTCCTGCTGGAGCTTTTCACAGTGCGTCTCCTTCTCATTCAGCGCGACCACGTAGATCTCGTGCTTGTCCTTGAGCTTCTGGACTTTGCTTTCCAATTCGAACACTTTCTTTTCCATTTGGCTTCTCTCGGACAGGAACTTCTGCTCACACGTCGCCAAGTTCACCTCGAGCTGTTTGATTTGGGTTTGAAGCTGCCCATTGAGCTGCAGCTGGTCGCGGTAGCTGGTCTTGGCACTCTCGTGGCGGCTCTTGGCTGCACTCAGCGCTCGATCGCAGTCCTCAATGATCGTCGTCTGACGCACGGTCGTCGCCAGCAATTGCTGGACGTGCTGCTCCGTTTCGCGGCTCTCACGCACGAGCTTTTGGTTTTCCTTTTGAAGCTGCAGCATCTCATCGTGGAACTTGTTCTCAACGTTGTTCTGCGACTGCTGCAGCTCTTTGAGCTTGCTTTGCCACTCGACCTGAGCCCTTCGACTCGCTGTGAGGGCTTTTTCATGGGCGCTTTGGATCTGCTCGATCCGCTTTTCGTGGCTGATCTGCACTGTGCTCAGTTGCATCTTGTAGTGATCTCGCTCCACCGACAGTTCATCGACGTTCAGTTGAAGCATTTCACGCGCCTTCTCTGCCGCGGCGGCGCGTTCGTTTGCCAGCTTCACGTCCTCTTTGCGTTCGTTACAGGTCGCTTCCAGCGTCCGTATCCTCTCTTCCAGCAGTTGAAAACTCTTGAGCAGACCAACGTTTTCCTGCTCGACGCCTCTCAGAGACGCAACTTGGAGCTGGAGCTTCTCCACTTCCTTCGTCCGGTCAGATACAAGCGACTCCAGCCGCACGTTGTGCTGACGAAGCTGCTCGACGTGAGTACGCTGTGCTCGAAGCCGCTCGACCGAGTTCTTGATTTGCTGGAGCTCCTCCGTCTGGGATTCGTTAAATGAGACCTTGGCCGTCACTGTCCGACTGGGTTTTGGAGTCGTAGTCTTCAAGGGCGACGGCGACACTCGTTCATACCGCGGTGCCGTAGAGCTGCCTCCGCTTTCACTGCTACTGTCGTGACTGCTAAGTGATCGCACTGAGAGGTTCCTGACTGAGCTCGTGGGCGATACAGAGCTCAACGAGCTGAGTTTACTGTCGTCCATGGCGGTTGAGCGAGTCATCGAGCCTGTCGTGCTCACGTGCAGTCGTGACAGCGTACTGCTGGGCAGTCCTGCTGGCCGTTGAGGCGGCGAGGAGTAGTCGTGAGCCGCATAATGGCTTGTGGAGCCCGACATATCTGTTCGCCGAGTGTGCTGCGCCGTGCGGACGCCGTGCCGTTTCGCTATTTCTGACTGACTGGGTAATGAAACGACGCACGACCATCGTTGCAGTATCAGGGATACAACGTGCCACACGCAGATGAGGCTTGAAGCGGCAGCATGCTCGGATGTTCAATTGTGGGTTGAATTGTAGGTTGAAGTGGTTGAGTATGTCTAATACGTGCGTGCTCGACGTGACATGAATGGGTATGATGAGGTGCCTGCCCGCCAGCCAGGCGTCACTCGAGCGGAAACGATCGCTCTGTCCACTGAGGGGTTCTTATATAGATCGGCTGAGCATGCTTGGTGGTGATGCGTTGTCCTCAGCGCTTGGAGGGGTGGAACCGTGGCGACCAGTCTACTCGTCGAGCGTGAAGTGGAGCACCTTGTCGATGGCCTCGACCTGCGACGCGTCTGGGAAGCGCGTGTGGGTGATGCCCTGGAGCTTCTGCAGCACACGCACGACCTGGCAACTGTAGCCGAACTCGTTGTCGTACCACACGTACAGCACGATCTTGTTGCCGTTGACGATCGTGGCCTTGCCGTCGACCGTGCCGGACGAACGCGCGCCGACAAAGTCGCTGGACGCCACCTCCGCCGACTTGACGAAGTCGATCTGGTTCTGCAGCGACGAGTTCAGCGAGAGCTTGGACAGGAACGCGTTGAGGCTCTGGACCGTGAGGTTCTTGGTGTTCTCCGGGTTCAAGTGGAGGTTCAGAATCGCCAGCGACACGTTCGGCGTCGGCACTCGGATGGCGTTCGCCGTCAGCTTGCCCTTGAGGTTTGGCAGACACTTGGCCACGGCCGTCGCCGCGCCAGTCTCCGTGATGACCATGTTGAGCACGGCACTGCGGCCACGACGCTCCTTCGGGTGGTAGTTGTCGATCAGGTTCTGGTCGTTCGTGAACGAGTGGACCGTCTCGATGTGGCCGTCCACAATGCCATACTTGTCCTCAAGCGCACAGAGCGTTGGCGCAATCGCGTTGGTCGTGCACGACGCGGCCGAGAAGATCTTGCTGTCCGCCGTGATGTCGTGGTCGTTCACGCCCGCCACAATCGTAGGAATCTACAGAATGCAAAGTCAATCGTCAGCAACCAATCGACGCCGCCACAATATCAGTGTGCGCGTGGAACTTACGTTGCCCTTGCCTGGAGCCGTGAGGATGACCTTGGCGACACCTGGTGACTTGAGGTGGAGCGAGAGGCCGGCCTCGTCACGCCAGATACCCGTGTTGTCGATGACCACGGCGTCGTGGATGCCGTACTTGGTGTAGTCGCACTTGTCTGGGCCATCGGCGTAGATGATCTGGATGAGGTTGCCGTTGGCAATGATCGCGTTGGCCTCCTCGTTGAAGCGGATCGTGCCGTGGAATGGACCGTGGACCGAGTCACGACGCAGCAGCGACGCACGCTTGGCCAGATCCTCCTTCGAGCCCTTGCGCACAACGATGGCACGCAGCATGAGCTTCACACCTGGGCCGCTCTTCTCAATGAGAAGACGGGCAAGCAAGCGACCGATACGACCAAAGCCGTACAGCACAACGTCGCTTGGCTTGGTCATCGGCGCAGCGACCGACGACGACGGCGCGAGCGGCGCCATCTTGACGTCGAGCAGCGCACCGAGCGCGACCAGCTTGGCGGTCTTGGCGTCTTCGTCGGTCTCGTCGTTGATGGCCTTGACTTCCTCTTCCACAAGCAGCAGCGTGCGACCGACGTCGATACGCATGCCACGCGCATGTGGCGCGTAGTGGAGCACGGCGTCGACGATGGCCAGCGTGTCGCGCGGCATCATGCGCTTGCCCACGTACTTGCACACGAAGTTGTGCTGCTTGATGATCTCAATGCTGTTCTTGTGGACGAGTCCCTTGCCGAAGAGCGTCGTGATGACGTTGTTCTGGCGGTACAGGCGACCGATGAGCGGCACCATGAGGTCGGCGGCATCTTCCTGCTGCTTCCAGTCCTCGTGCTCCTGGATGCGCAGGGCGTTGATGGCGTCGCCGCTGAGGATGTCTGCTTGGGACATGGCGATTGCGGATGGACGGAAGGACGGAGCGGAACGCTGCTTGGGTGGTTTAACTGCGAGGGGGCAACTGCCAAACTGAAGCGGTGTTTCCGTCGGTCTGTCGGCGCCTGTCCGGCGGGAGTCGCCGTCGGGTGGGTGGATGGATCTCTTCGTGGAGCAGCCACGTGAGAGCATTGGTGACGTCGAAGCGTCAGAGCAGCGGAATAACGAATTTCAGCCAATGAGATGACGTGAAAGTGAACTTCAAGTTGGCGGCACTGGGTGGTAGTGGGCACTAATGACGTCAGAGCCAACAGATTGGCGGTGATCGCCGCGCTCTCAACGGGGAGCGCAGCCCAAGACAGACAGCGAAGGCAGCGTGTGACGCACACGGAGGAGGCTGTGTGGTGTGCATGCTGCACCAGGGTGTGAGGGCGAGCAGGAGGTGTGAATCACAGTGATCTGTTTCGTCTTTCGGCTGCGAGTACTGTAGTTCCCGGGAGATCCGGAGCGCCACCAAGCAGTTGCGAAGGAAGCCAACGAAGCTCACACGCCCACACTCACCATCAGCGGCTTCGGTTCTCGAAGGTTAGGAGGTCCGGGTTCTGCATGGGGAGCTTAGCGCAAAGTGCAAGTGGATAAGCGCCTGCCGAGTCCGGATGTATTGGAGCGGGACGTCGGCGACGCGTGTTGCCTGCGATGATGAGGGAGAGATCTAGAGCCAGAGGAACGCACCGGTATCGTGGCGATTGAGATGCACGATTGGGATGGGGGTATTGATGCCACGCCGAAGGAAGAGGTTCGAATGGGTTGTGTGCGCTATATCGAGTGGGTGCCGTTGCTGGTAAGGAGCCCCCATCGGCATCGAATGGCAGACTGAACTACTGGGACGGATTAGATGAGATATGCGCGAGTCCAACTAGACGGATACCTTCGACGCTCTGCGGAGAATGCGTTGGTGATCATGAGGTGGAGTCCTTCGCCATGAAGGTGTGACTTTTCCCTGGGATTGCCACCCAGCTGTAGACCCTTCCAGCGTGTGGATACATGAGTAGAACAGAAACGTACTGCTTGGTGCTGAGGAATTCTGAAGCTCACGAGTCGTGAGTCACGACGACGATGTAGCCACCTCTTGCGCTCTTCAGATTCCAAGGCCGCTGCTTCGATGTCACTATTTTCGAGCCATTTTGCGCACGTAAACACTCGCTATTTCGAGGGAAAACGCCAGTCAATCGATCGCGGGTCGCAATCTGCGACCAACTCGAACGGACACAAGGCAATCGCGCCAGAATGGCGGCAACGGATAAATGGGACGGCTCGCAGATGCCGCCACAGCACGGTCGCATCGCAATCGTCACCGGTGCGAACCAGGGCATCGGCTACGAGTGTGCGCGCCAACTTGCTGAGCATGGCGCGCACGTGGTGTTGGCGTGTCGGAACGAAGAACTCGCACGCGAGGCAGTGCAAGTCTTGCGCAAGCACCTGCTCCCTATCGAAGGTGCTGGCCAAGTCGAGTACATGCTGGTGGACATCGGTGCTATGGCTAGCGTCAAGGCGTTTGCGGATGCTGTGCATGCTAAGTTCGACCGCGTCGATCTGCTAATCAACAACGCCGGCGTTGGCGTTCCGCCTGAGACCTTGTGCACGGACGGATACCCGATCCAGTTTGGCGTGAACTATCTCGGCCACTTCTACCTGACGACGCTCCTCTTCGATCTCCTGAAGAAGTCGACAGCAGCTCGCATCGTGAACGTGAGTAGTCCAGCCCACCGCCAAGAGGCCAGCGCAGGTATGTGCAAGTCGACCAAGCTGGATTTCACGAAGCTCCACAAGGGCGAAGGCGACATTGGCTGGGCGCGGTACGAGAAGTCCAAGCTGTGCAACCTCATCTTCACGTTTGAACTCGACCGCCGTCTGAAGGCCGCCAACATCCACAACGTCAAGTCGATCGGCTCGCAGCCTGGCCTGTGCAACACCAACATCTTCGAGAAGGCTGTCGAGACATTCTACCCGCGATTCATGTGGGGAACTATGCGCGCCGTGTGCTCATACACAATGCAGAGCGCATACATGGGCAGTCTTCCAGTTCTCTACGGCGCAACGGAGACCGACGTTGAGAGCGGCGATATGTTCGGACCCAGTGGATGGAGACTCTGGTTCGGATACCCAGCGAAGGAGGTACCCGCTCCAGCCTCGCATTCGGAGGAGTACGGACTGGGGCTCTGGGAGCTCAGTGAGAGCCTCACGAAGACGCCGTTCAAAGTCGAATAGAGCCAAGTTTGTAGCCATTTGCCAAAGCGGCTGCAGAGTTGACCTAGATTAGGACGGAGTTAGTGTGCTCAACATAACGAGGCTAAGTTTAGTCACGAGCTAATAGTGCTAATCAGCGCTGGTGTCGTGATGCCAATGGCGGCCTCGCTTCGTGTGGAAGGCTTCCACTGGAAGCCCGTGGCGAGAGGGTAAGGCGTTGGCGCACTGCACAACACCACGCGGTATCCGCTTCCGGCCACAGCGAGTCTCACAGCGTAACGAACCGCCTCAATGCCAACGGACAAGTCTCCTACGAGCTCAGCGCTTCTTGCGTCGCGTGGCCGCTGGGATGGCTCGACGATGCCGTCCCTGGAAGGCAAGATCGTGGTTATCACAGGGGCTAACACCGGAATCGGATTCGCAACGGCCTTGGCGGTGTCGGCCAAGTCCGCGCACGTGATCCTTGGTTGCCGCAGCCGAGCGCGCGGCCTGGAAGCCGAGAAGGAGATCCGCGAGAAGACCAAGAACGACTCGGTGGAGTTCATGCAGCTGGATATCGGTAGCCTTGCGAGTATCCGATCGTTCGTGGAGCTGTTTCAATCGCGATTTGATCGTCTCGATCTCTTGATCAACAACGCCGGCGTGATGCATCCGGAGCAATCGGAGACGGAGGACGGCTTTGAGGTGCACTTCGGCGTCAACCATCTTGGCCACTTCTACTTGGCCTCGTTATTGTTCAACTCGCTGAAGCGCGCAAAGGAAGAAGCTCGCATCGTGGTCGTGAGCAGCACCAATCACCGCTACGTCGATCCAGAGACCGACTTCGGGAGCCTGGGATTGGGGAGGGCAGGTGGCCAGTACATGAATGACTACAGCGTCTCGAAGCTGTGCAACTTGCTGTTCATGTACGAACTCGACCGGCGTTTGAGACGCGCGTTTGGTGACGCGAGCAAGGTCAAAGTCGTAGGCTGCCACCCGGGTATCACGCTCACCAACATCATCACAAACGCCGTCATGGCCAACCGCCTGCCGATGTGGATGCAAACGGCGTTCAACAAGGCCGTCTCGCTGCTCCCGATCTTCCAAACGCCTGAGATTGGTGCTCTGCCGTCGCTGTACGCTGCTACGGAGTCCGACGTGAAGAGCGGCGAATACATCGGCCCAGACGGATGGCGTGCGTTCTGGGGATACCCAACCAAAGATGTTTCCTCTCCGCTGAGCCATTCGCAAGACGCCGCCGCGAGGCTTTGGAAGCGAAGCGAAGAGCTTTTAAACGTCTCATTTGCGATGGAACAATAGAACAAACGTACGTCAACGGTCTATCGCTGCGACGCGTCTGCCTTGTCTACTAGGATTCAGAAGCGGAAGGCATGAGTTGGAAGATCATCGCAAGGGCTCAGGTGTATGGTTTGCTCGCTGTGCCGCATGTTCGTTTCCACGCTGCTGTTGACCAGTCGCATTGAGGTTGAAAAAGACGGTGGGCACAGAATCACAGGATGGCGCGAAATTCGCGCCATCTTCCGATTATGAGGTCCAGTGGTGTGGACCACAACTTGAAGTGGCACACAATCATTTGATCACGTGGCCACTTCCTGTCACCGCCAAAGGTCACAGCTTTGGACCATTTTGGGCAACGTGGTTGTGGAAAAGGAGCGGAGCCGTTGGAGAGACAGCTTCCCCGCTCAGGCATTCAACCATTTGCATCGCCATTCACATTTGAAACGACCAACGAAGCAGCCGACTTGCAAACGAAAGCATCATGGCCACGCAGGGATGGGACGTCGTCGACATGCCGTCGCTGGCGGGCAAGATCGCCATCGTCACGGGTTGCGACCGCGGCATCGGCTACGAAACGGCGTCGGCGTTGGCGCTCAAGGGCGCGCATGTGATCATGGCGTGTCTGCACTCGGGCCCAGGCCGCAAAGCGGAGGCGGAGATCCGCGAGAAGACTGGCAACCACAAGGTCGAGTTCATGAAACTCGACCTGTCGAGTGTTGAAGCGACACGCACCTTTGCCAAGAACATCCAGAAGAAGCTTCGCCGCATTGACATCCTGATCAACAATGCTGGCGTTCTGAATCCGAGCGAGCCAGTGACGAAGGAGGGCTTCGAGAGCCACTTTGGAGTGAACTACCTGGGCCACTTCTTGTTGACGTCGCTGTTGTTTGAGCAGCTCAAGCGCAGCCCGGAAGCTCGCATCGTCAACCTCAGCAGCATGATCCACCGCATCGCGAACCCGGACTTCGATACCATCGGAGAGGTCTCTGATACGACCCGACTGGCTATCATGCCCGACTACAGTGCATCCAAGTTCGCGTGCTTGATGTTCTCGCACGAGTTGCACCGCCGCGTCCAGACCGCGGGGATCACGAACGTGAAAGTTGTGGCGTGTCATCCAGGCGTGACACTGACGACCATGTCACTGAGCTCCATGTACGCGACGTCGCTGCCCTCGACCCTGCAGGGCTGGCTGACCAATTTCATGGCCATCACCCCGATATTCCAGCTGCCCGACAGGGGAGCGCTGCCCTCACTGTACGCAGCGACTGCTGAGAAAGTCCAGAGCGGTGAGTTCTACGGCCCTGACGGCTGGGGCGCGTGCTGGGGCCACCCAGTGTTAGAGCAGTCGTCTGGACCCAGTCACTCGCGGAAGAACGCGAAGAAGCTCTGGGCTCGAAGTGAAGAGATGCTCAAGTGCACCTTCTCGGTGGAGTAGACCCAAGTGCAGCCAGGGTCGAGAAACGGTTACATTCTCTCTCAAATCAAATACCAAAATTCATGTTCATGGAAAAATAGATGTGCACCACACCAAGGACTCTTGAACCTGCGCAGTTCCAAAATATCGAGCTCCCAAACGGAGATCTGGCCGGACACTCTTGAAGAACATGGCTGCATCTGCGTCGACGGCGCTGGTGACGGCGCAATGGACGGTAGAACAGATTCCATCCATGCTGGACAAGGTGGTAATCGTCACGGGAGCGAACTCGGGCATTGGATTCCACACGGCGCTGGAGCTGGCGCGAAATGATGCGACCGTCGTGCTTGCGTGTCGAAGCAAGGCTCGTGCCGATGCCGCGATGAAAGATATCAAGCTGCAAGTGCCTGGAGCAAAGCTTGTCTTCTTAGAGCTGGATCTGAGCTCCCTGGCGAGCGTGGCGGCGTTTGCGGAGGGCTTCAAGCAGCAATTCGAGCAACTCGACGTGCTCGTGAACAACGGCGGCGTCATGTACCCGGCAAAATCGCACACTCAAGACGGCATGGAGACGCAGTTTGCTGTGAATCACCTCGGCCACTTCTACTTGACACAGCTGCTGTTTGAGACACTGAAGAAGACGCAAGGATCTCGCGTCGTGAACGTCAGTAGCGTCGGCCATCGTTTGGCGTCGGCACCGGATTACGACACTATCCTCACATCGACTCGTGGCAAGTGGCTGTACTTCAACGAGTATAACGTCTCTAAGCTGAGCAACTTGCTGTTCACGTACGAGCTCGACCGCCGTCTCCGAGACGAAGGGCTCGTCGGCCAGATCTTGTCCGTCGCCGCCCACCCAGGCGTCGCAGCGACCAACCTCACTCCGAACGCTGTGTTGGGATACCTACCAGGGTTTCTGCATGGACCAGTCAACAAGCTCCTCGATATTCTCCCGGTGTTCCAGTCGGCTGCTCAAGGCGCGGTGCCAATTCTGTTTGCGGCCACGTCCAAGTCGGTTCGAAGCGGCGAATACTACGGCCCCAGCGGATTCCAGAACATGTGGGGCAAGCACCCTGTCAAGAAAACGTCCGCTCCACTGAGCTACTCGGAGGAGCACGCCACGAAGCTCTGGTGGCTGAGCGAAGACGCCACCAAGTGCAAGTTTTCCGTCTAACAGGAAGGAGTAATACTTCACGGTAGTAATATCCACACAAAAAACAAACTTTCATGTTGTGAACCAGTCGGCCGATTTTTTGCGGTTTACGGCGAAGATATCGGGAAGTTTGTTTTCAGAAACGGGTTCACCCGCCCCAGGTTTGTTTTTTGCAAACCTCGGCTTGTGGTTTG